>JAGDYQ010000220.1:339324-367050 GCA_021962125.1 Bulinus truncatus
CTAGGAGATAGACATCTTATTCCTACAGGATCTTTATTAATTAAACTCTGTAATAAACCTGTGTGTGTGTGTGTGTGTGAAGTCAATTGTAAGGTTGTAAAGAAATCTCGTAGATCCTATCAATGGGACAGTTTTTATGGCGCCCTTCTTTCATCCCCCACCATAGCCGATAGTGCAATGGTCATGGAGGCACCACGGGAGATATAGTGGGGGACTATAACCCAGACCTGAAATATCCATTGGTCTTCACGGAGATCGAACCCGGGACCCTCAGGTAGACAGTCGAGCTTTTTACCACACAACCATCTCAGTCCATCTGTCGTCCCCCCCCCCCGTAATAAATACAATGGAAGTCTCTGTTGCGTGCTGGTTTTAATGTGACGATGTACAAACACCAAGCAACAGAAGAGTCAATTGCAGGCTTTGTATTTTCCTTCTTTAATCTTAGTGTTTATTTCACAACATCAAATCTTTACATCAAAAGTTCATAATATTAACATAATCCTATAATCTCTAACGCCTTCTACATATATTTCTACTGATGTCTTTTTTTATTAAAATCGTGCTCTGACTAACTGTAGACTCTATCTTTACTAATAGTTTCCTCTCCTGTGAAAATGAATAATGTTCAAAGTTCAATCAGAGCGAACAGTTTTCCAAATAGAGAGACATATAATAATTAGTCTAAGGTTTGAGAATCCTTGCGTCTTTAGTACAAGTTTCTGACCTGACTTGTGTGTTTTTGCAGCTCCGAAAAATGATAGACTACGCATAGTCACGTGATTGGCTATCAGTACGGACACGCCTTAAGTTATGGTAAACGTTGAGTTCAATCAGCTAATGAGCGGCCCAGCAACACAAAAAGATGGATGGCGACTTGACTCCCTTGTTTGTTTTTGTTTTGTTTTATTTTTTTTTTGCGCCAAAAAAAGTATGAGCCTCAGATTTATCGCAGGGAGCCATGATGAAGAAGTTAATTAATGTTGCCGGGTCGCCGCCTCGTGGATTGATCGCGGGGGGGAGGGGGCGGGTCTTCGTTCACCTGATCCGATTATCTGATGTACTTTTATTTATAAGTCGGGCTCGTTTACTGTTTTCCGCCACCCCTCCCTCAGCTCAACACACAGAAACACACGTGAGAACACACATACACACGTGAGGACACACAAACACACACACTCTTACAGCCACACATACGCGCGGCGACAACAAAAAAAACGAGAAACGACTCACGTCACGTTTGCGTATCACATCTGCTCATCCACATATCTACACACAAAATACAAATTCGTGGCTAAATTCCCCCCTAATCCTCCTCTCCCCCTCCCCCAACCCCCCCTTCCACCACCCACCACCAGCACCACTCCTCCTCCCTTTCCAATTTATCTTGCCCGGGGTGGTGTGGTGTTGGGGGGGGGGAAGAGGAGGCATGTTTTCATTAGACAATGTTCAATGATGGTAGGACTTGATTCTAGAAGCGACTAGTCAGGGGGGGGGGGGAAAGACCTTGTGAAGTGCCGTTAATCTGATCTGTACTTGCTTCAGTGATTAACTCTACCTTTCCTTCTCCTCTCCCCCCCTCGTCTCTTCCTCTCCGACCTTTCTTTTGATCAATGTATTTACAACAACCGGTGGCAGAGCTATCTTGTGCTTAGTTTTTGTTGGTTTTTTTGTTTGTATTTGGTTGGGGGGGGGGTGGGGGGGGTAGGGGCTAGGCAAACGTTGAGGACCGTAGGCCAAATGGAATAATTGGGATGGGGAGGGGGTGCTTGGCGAAAATACATATAAACACACCTGGGAGAAAAAGACATTTATTGGGAGAGGGGCCTATTTGGAGACACTGTCAATGGGGCCGCTACTGGCAGATGTTGGGCCCATTATAATGCTAGACAAACTCGTTGTTTTTTTGAAATATATTATCGAATTTATTCATTAAAACAAACTAAAGCAATCATGACTTTAGGTAAAAGTACTATTTGAATTGAAGTCATTTTTCTTAGATTTTTTTTTTACTGTACAGATACTCCATCAGATGTTTACTGTACAGATACTCAATCAGATGTTTACTGTACAGATACTACATCAGATGTTTACTGTACAGATACTCCATCAGATGTTTACTGTACAGATACTCCATCAAATGTTTATTGTACAGATACTCCATCAGATGTTTACTGTACAGATACTCCATCAGATGTTTATTGTACAGATACTCCATCAGATGTTTATTGTACAGATACTCCATCAGATGTTTACTGTACAGATACTCAATCAGATGTTTACTGTACAGATACTCAATCAGATGTTTACTGTACAGATACTCAATCAGATGTTTACTGTACAGATACTCAATCAGATGTTTACTGTACAGATACTCCATCAGATGTTTATTGTACAGATACTCAGTCAGATGTTTACTGTACAGATAGATACTCCATCAGATGTAGTTTACGAGTAATTGTGATGTAGGGAAATAAACAACATAATATTATTTGACCGACGGATCAAAGCATACAAGGTTAGTGGTCCCGTGAGGTCCAAACGGTTGCCGACCTCTGTCCTAGAGCAGCACTCCGTAACCTTTATACTACTCGCGGCACACACACGAACCATTTGCAAACATTCGGCGGCACACTTGAGTAAAAAAAAACAGGTTTTAATAAGCCATACAAGTAAAAATCGTGCATTCATGTGAAATTTACTGAAGTGTTTCCTTTTAAGTTTTTTTAACGGGGTGACGGGATGGGGGTTGTCAGGGCCGGATTTACAGACAGGCTTAGGCCGTGGGCATGGCCTTGGTGGCCCGCGAAATAAGAGGCCCCAAAATGTTGAACAAAATAGAAATATTCAAACAAAAAAAACTTTCTTTTTTTTTTAAATTATCACATAGTGTACAAAAAAAAAAAAGAGTTCACTTTGGCATTCTCCAATGTAATTTATTCATGTCCTCGTATATGTCAGTTTAATCAAAGCCTGCTCTTTCAGCTACCTGTCTTTAGTATGGTACACACCTAGCGCTGGTTCTGAATTTAATATGAACACAATCTCTATGTCTGGTATAGTTCAAATATTTTTGTAAGCAACCAGAGGTGTACCTAGGGTGGGGGGGGAGGGAGGGTCCAAATTTGAAAGTCCCCAGCTTGAGGGGGGGCCCCCAAAACATTTTTTACCTTAAATATTAAGTACATTATCTCATGTCATGTTGTCGAATGTCAAAATGCAGGGCCCCCCCCAAAGAGGCCAAGCCCCCGGGCCCCTCAAATTCCTAGGTTCGGCACTGTAAGCAACATGTTTTTAGAACCGCAGGCTGTCAACCTTGTTTTTTTTGTTTCGCTACAGTACAGTACAGTACAGTACAGTGCAGTGCAGTGCAGTGCAGTGCAGTACAGTACAATACAGTAATATACAGTACAGTGCAGTACAGTACAGTGTAGTGCAGTGCAGTGCAGTACAGTACAGTACAACACAGTATAGTACAGTACAGTGCAGTGCAGTGCAGTACAGTACAGTACAGTACAGTACAGTGTGGTACAGTACAGTGCAGTACAGTGCAGTACAGTGCAGTACAGTGCAGTACAGTACGGTACAGTATGGTACAGTGCAGTACAGTGCAGTACCTGAAGGGTGCGAAAGTATATCCTCCGGTACCCCTCTCAAGTAAGTTTTTTTTTTTAATTCTTGGTTTAATTCTTTGATTAAACGAAAATAATATTTCTCTTCGTACTCCTGCATATGTTTTCCCGTACCCCCCCCCCCGCACTTAGAGTAAGCATACCACCGGTTGAGAACGGTGGTTATAGAATGGCCATCTTACAGAATTATAAATGGACCAATTACTGTTTTACCCTGAGCCTATCATCTTTTTTGTAAATAACTCAACATGTTATGCTAACAGTAACAGATCCACTTCTTAAAAGTGCTGACTGTCCTGGGTTTAACCGAAACGATTATAACAAGTGGGGCGTGTGCCCCATTGTGTTTCATTAAATACTTGCATTTGACATAATTAAATCAAAATATTATTGCATCCAAGAAAAACAATCCTGACGGGTTTGAAGTCAAGTGGGGGTATTTAATACCGTCACTAAAACTTGTTTTGCTTAAAATATTTTTATGTTTCATCTCTGGGTTTTTTTTTCCTTTTACACACATAACATGCATGAATGTCTTAGATAGACATGGACAAGTTATTGCCCGCAGATCACAGCAATAACGTTAGGCAGTTTAATTTGGCACGCACTTTAAAATAAATTTAAGTATTGATCGATTTTTATCAGTTCATATCAAAGCTCAATTCTTCTGCTCTAAGGCTGGCTCTTCCATCCAATTGCTCTTTATGGTCCGACATTTCTGATACGTTTCTTAGCCAATGTTGCCCCGCGGTTCGAATAGTTTGCCTACTTTTGGTATAGTAAAACTAGTTGGTTTATTGTCAGCCATGATGGAAAGAGTGGGGTTGTTTTATAATGTGTCAGACAGACCTATAGGAAAAAAAAGGTGTTTCTATATGCTTGCTATAACTGCTGTTTCTGTCCATATGCTGCTGTAACTGCTGTTTCTGTCCATATGTTTACTGTAACTGCTGTTTGTGTCCATATGCTTGCTGTAACTGCTGTTTGTGTCCATATGCTTGCTGTAACTGCTGTTTTTGTCCATATGCTTACTGTAACTGCTGTTTGTGTCCATATGCTTACTGTAACTGCTGTTTATGTCCATATGCTTGCTGTAACTGCTGTTTGTGTCCATATGCTTACTGTAACTGCTGTTTGTGTCCATATGTCTACTGTAACTGCTGTTTGTGTCCATCTGCTTACTGTAACTGCTGTTTGTGCCCATATGCTTTCTATAACTGCTGTTTGTGTCCATATATTTACTGTAACTGCTGTTTGTGTCCATATGCTTACCGTAACTGCTGTTTGTGTCCATATGCTTACTGTAACTGCTGTTTGTGTCCATATGTTTACTGTAACTGCTGTTTGTGTCCATATGCTTACTGTAACTACTGTTTGTGTCCATATGTTTACTGTAACTGCTGTTTGTATCCATATGCTGCTGTAACTGCTGTTTGTGTCATTATGCTGCTGTAACTGCTGTTTGTGTCATTATGCTGCTGTAACTGCTGTTTGTGTCCATATGTCTACTGTAACTGCTGTTTGTGTCCATATGTTTTCTGTAACTGCTGTTTGTGTCAATATGCTTACTGTAACTGCTGTTTGTGTCTATATGCTTACTGTAACTGCTGTTTGTGTCCATATGCTTGCTGTAGCTGCTGTTTTTGTCTATATGCTTACTGTAACTGCTGTTTGTGTCCATATGCATACTGTAACTGCTGTTTGTGTCATTATCCTGCTGTAACTGCTGTTTGTGTCTATATGCTGCTGTAACTGCTGTTTGTGTCCATATGCTTACTGTAACTGCTGTTTGTGTCCATATGCTGCTGTAACTGCTGTTTGTGTCCATATGTTTACTGTAACTGCTGTTTGTGTCCATATGCTTGCTGTAACTGCTGTTTGTGTCCATATGCTTGCTGTAACTGCTGTTTTTGTCCATATGCTTACTGTAACTGCTGTTTGTGTCCATATGCTTACTGAAACTGCTGTTTGTGTCCATATGCTTGCTGTAACTGTTGTTTTTGTCCATATGCTTACTGTAACTGCTGTTTGTGTCCATATGCATACTGTAACTGCTGTTTGTGTCCATATGTCTACTGTAACTGCTGTTTGTGTCCATATGCTTACTGTAACTGCTGTTTGTGTCCATATGCTTTCTATAACTGCTGTTTGTGTCCATATATTTACTGTAACTGCTGTTTTTGTCCATACGTTTACTGTAACTGCTGTTTGTGTCCATATGCTTACTGTAACTGCTGTTTGTGTCAATATGCTTACTGTTACTGCTGTTTGAGTCCATATGCTTGCTGTAACTGCTGTTTTTGTCTATATGCTTACTGTAACTGCTGTTTGTGTCCATATGCATACTGTAACTGCTGTTTGTGTCCATATGTCTACTGTAACTGCTGTTTGTATCCATATGCTGCTGTAACTGCTGTTTGTGTCATTATGCTGCTGTAACTGCTGTTTGTGTCCATATGCTTACTGTAACTGCTGTTTGTATCCATATGCTGCTGTAACTGCTGTTTGTGTCATTATGCTGCTGTAACTGCTGTTTGTGTCCATATGTCTACTGTAACTGCTGTTTGTATCCATATGCTGCTGTAACTGCTGTTTGTGTCATTATGCTGCTGTAACTGCTGTTTTTGTCCATATGCTTACTGTAACTGCTGTTTGTGTCTATATGCTGCTGTAACTGCTGTTTGTGTCTATATACTTACTGTAACTGCTGTTTGTGTCCATATGCATACTGTAACTGCTGTTTGTGTCCATATGCTTACTGAAACTGCTGTTTGTGTCCATATGCTTGCTGTAACTGTTGTTTTTGTCCATATGCTTACTGTAACTGCTGTTTGTGTCCATATGCATACTGTAACTGCTGTTTGTGTCCATATGTCTACTGTAACTGCTGTTTGTGTCCATATGCTTACTGTAACTGCTGTTTGTGTCCATATGCTTTCTATAACTGCTGTTTGTGTCCATATATTTACTGTAACTGCTGTTTTTGTCCATACGTTTACTGTAACTGCTGTTTGTGTCCATATGCTTACTGTAACTGCTGTTTGTGTCAATATGCTTACTGTTACTGCTGTTTGTGTCCATATGCTTGCTGTAACTGCTGTTTTTGTCTATATGCTTACTGTAACTGCTGTTTGTGTCCATATGCATACTGTAACTGCTGTTTGTGTCCATATGTCTACTGTAACTGCTGTTTGTATCCATATGCTGCTGTAACTGCTGTTTGTGTCATTATGCTGCTGTAACTGCTGTTTGTGTCCATATGTCTACTGTAACTGCTGTTTGTATCCATATGCTGCTGTAACTGCTGTTTGTGTCATTATGCTGCTGTAACTGCTGTTTGTGTCCATATGTCTACTGTAACTGCTGTTTGTATCCATATGCTGCTGTAACTGCTGTTTGTGTCATTATGCTGCTGTAACTGCTGTTTTTGTCCATATGCTTACTGTAACTGCTGTTTGTGTCTATATGCTGCTGTAACTGCTGTTTGTGTCTATATACTTACTGTAACTGCTGTTTGTGTCCATATGCATACTGTAACTGCTGTTTGTGTCCATATGTCTACTGTAACTGCTGTTAGTATCCATTTGCTGCTGTAACTGCTGTTTGTGTCATTATGCTGCTGTAACTGCTGTTTGTGTCATTATGCTGCTGTAACTGCTGTTTGTGTCCATATGTCTACTGTAACTGCTGTTTGTGTCCATATGCTTTCTGTAACTGCTGTTTGTGTCCATATGCTTTCTGTAACTGCTGTTTGTGTCCATATGTTTACTGTAACTACTGTTTTTGTCCATACGTTTACTGTAACTGCTGTTTGTGTTCATATGCTTACTGTAACAGCTGTTTGTATCCATATGCTGCTGTAACTGCTGTTTGTGTCATTATCCTGCTGTAACTGCTGTTTGTGTCTATATGCTGCTGTAACTGCTGTTTGTGTCCATATGCTTACTGTAACTGCTGTTTGTGTCCATATGCTGCTGTAACTGCTGTTTGTGTCCATATGTTTACTGTAACTGCTGTTTGTGTCCATATGCTTGCTGTAACTGCTGTTTGTGTCCATATGCTTGCTGTAAGTGCTGTTTTTGTCCATATGCTTACTGTAACTGCTGTTTGTGTCCATATGCTTACCGAAACTGCTGTTTGTGTCCATATGCTTGCTGTAACTGCTGTTTTTGTCCATATGCTTACTGTAACTGCTGTTTGTGTCCATATGCATACTGTAACTGCTGTTTGTGTCCATATGTCTACTGTAACTGCTGTTTGTGTCCATATGCTTACTGTAACTGCTGTTTGTGTCCATATGCTTTCTATAACTGCTGTTTGTGTCCATATATTTACTGTAACTGCTCTTTTTGTCCATACGTTTACTGTAACTGCTGTTTGTGTCCATATGCTTACTGTAACTGCTGTTTGTGTCCATATGTTTTCTGTAACTGCTGTTTGTGTCAATATGCTTACTGTTACTGCTGTTTGTGTCCATATGCTTGCTGTAACTGCTGTTTTTGTCTATAATGCTTACTTCGTAACTGCTGTTTGTGTCCATATGCATACTCGTAACTGCTGTTTGTGTCCATATGTCTACTGTAACTGCTGTTTGTATCCATATGCTGCTGTAACTGCTGTTTGTGTCATTATGCTGCTGTAACTGCTGTTTGTGTCCATATGTCTACTGTAACTGCTGTTTGTATCCATATGCTGCTGTAACTGCTGTTTGTGTCATTATGCTGCTGTAACTGCTGTTTTTGTCCATATGCTTACTGTAACTGCTGTTTGTGTCTATATGCTGCTGTAACTGCTGTTTGTGTCTATATACTTACTGTAACTGCTGTTTGTGTCCATATGCATACTGTAACTGCTGTTTGTGTCCATATGTCTACTGTAACTGCTGTTTGTGTCCATATGTCTACTGTAACTGCTGTTTGTATCCATATGCTGCTGTAACTGCTGTTTGTGTTATTATGCTGCTGCAACTGCTGTTTGTGTCCATATGTCTACTGTAACTGCTGTTTGTATCCATATGCTGCTGTAACTGCTGTTTGTGTCATTATGCTGCTGTAACTGCTGTTTGTGTCCATATGTCTACTGTAACTGCTGTTTGTGTCCATATGCTTACTGTAACTGCTGTTTGTGTCCATATGCTTTCTGTAACTGCTGTTTGTGTCCATATGCATACTGTAACTACTGTTTTTGTCCATACGTTTATTGTAACTGCTGTTTGTGTCCATATGCTTACTGTAACAGCTGTTTGTATCCATATGCTGCTGTAACTGCTGTTTGTGTCATTATCCTGCTGTAACTGCTGTTTGTGTCCATATGCTGCTGTAACTGCTGTTTGTGTCCATATGCTTACTGTAACTGCTGTTTGTGTCCATATGCTGCTGTAACTGCTGTTTGTGTCCATATGTTTACTGTAATTGCTGTTTCTGTCCATATGCTGCTGTAGCTAGGTGGATCGTTAGTTTAAAAATAATTAAATATGTGTATATATATATATATATATATGCGTGTGTGTGTGTGTGTTTGTGTAAACAAAATATGGCACATCTGGGATTCGATCTCGTAGCCTTCAAAACGCAGAAATGATGACTATCTGTCTGCCACCGAGTGAGCTATCCAAGAACAACAATAATTAATAATGATGCAGTAGGTGTAAGTCAGTGGCGTGTCGGACAAAGTGCAGCAAGGCCCTAGGCGTAGTAGGGTTGGTGGAGATAGTGGACAAAATGCCCATCGCCGGAAATGGCGTATAACCTTAAGCACCCAATCATTTCGCTTGAAGCACCTGTATGTCTGAGATAAGGGACTGTACTCGTACATTTAACAAAACAAAAACAAAAAAAAAACAGAAAAAAGAAAAACATATGACTCAGCAGCTGGTTAAAAACAAAACAAAACAAAAATTTAGAACAAATGGAAGTCGGTGTTGTGAAATACGGGTATGAAGCAGGTGGCGCCACCTTGATAGCGAGCACTTATGGGAATAGTCACGTGGGAGCTCGTTTGTGACGGAGGCTTAAAAGTACAGTTGACTATTTAATTTTGCTTTTGTAATTTAATATATTGCTCATGGTAAAAAAAAAAGTTTAACACACTATGATCCATACGTCATACTTGACAATGACTTGAATATTGATTGTTCTGATCAACATTATCGAATCGCTTCATTTGCAAAACATAAACGTTATAATGTTTTATTATTATTATTATTATTTGGTGTAAAATTTTGTTGATTTAAGTCATCATTCTATACAAATATCTCGTAAAATCTTCATACCATG
Source organism: Bulinus truncatus (assembly GCA_021962125.1). Classification (NCBI taxonomy): domain Eukaryota; kingdom Metazoa; phylum Mollusca; class Gastropoda; family Planorbidae; genus Bulinus; species Bulinus truncatus. The sequence continues at coordinate 349,232 of JAGDYQ010000220.1, forward strand.
TATGCCAACATCAGAGACTGTCTTGTTCGGCTCATGGTAATCATATATATATATATATATATATATATATATATATATATATATATAGAAATATATATAGAGATAGAGATAGATAGATAGATAGATAGATAGATAGATAGATAGATAGATAGATAGATAGATAGATAGATAGATAGATAGATAGATAGATAGATAGATAGATAGATAGATAGATAGATAGATACTAGCCAAACCCTGCAAAACCTTTGCATAAATATATAACTAGTTCAACTTTGAAGATATCGCAAATAGGTCTATGAAATTATATTTTATATTAAGAAATTAAACAAAAATTTTCCCGAATCGAGACGCAGGCAAGTGGCCATTAATAGGGAGCGACCGATATGCTTTTTTACCGATAGTCCGATACCGATATTTTCCCCCAGCATTTTCTACCGATACCGATACCGATATTTTCTTTTTAGGGGCTGTCCATTATTTATGTCAACAAATTTTTGGCGATTTTTACCTCCCCCCCCCCTTGTCAACAACTTGTCAAACTTCCAGAGACCCCCCCCCCTATAAAATTACGTCAACATTTGATTACCCCCAACTAAAAAAGGTGGCTTCCAAAAGTTTATGTGGCAAAATTAGTAGGAATATAGTTAGTTTAATTAAAATACTGAATGTTAAGCGAGTGTGTAACACAGAACTACAAACGCTGCTTAATTTTTCTATTTATTAAGTAATTATATTAAATGTAAAAAAGTAACATTGTTGACGTCAACTTTTCTTGACCTGCCCCCCTCCCCCTTGTCAACAATTGTCAAAAATTTTCTGCTCCTCCCCCCTATTTTGTTGACGTAATTAATGGACAGCCCCTTAAGCAACAACAATGCCAAACACGTGTTTTTCTCGTACTGTATGACTGTAACGTTCAACTTTTTAATATATAGCAGGCTCGCCAAATATGTTACGTAGTGTAACTGATATGTAACGTTGTGAATCAAATATGTGACGTTGTGAATGTTTCTTTATACTTTACACAGCCACAACATATATATGTATACTAATATATCAACGCCAACGCTTGGTCTACCAATACAACATATACTTTAATGGTTACTAACATAGATGAATAGATATACAATATATAACATAAGCCCCTGTCTAGTTATGTCTTTACGTCTACTACTACACTACAATCTACAACTACTACGCTACAATCTACAACTACTACACCGAACTCCAACTACGTCCAACTCATATGACTGTCAGCACCGTACTAAATAAAAAGTCTAAGGTCACTAGCATCCTGTCAAAACATCAGGTCAAGCAACGGTCGGGGGAGGGGCGTGGCCAACGTTACTACAAAATATTTTAACTGCTGGGACCTCGACCCAGCGGTGAACATGGAATGTGTAGGATGACCGTTAGGATGGGGCGTTAGTACACGGGAAGGGGTGGGGGTTAATTCTACACAAAATCTTCACGTCACGTACACGAGAGGGGGTGGGGGTTAATTTTACACAAAATCTACACGCTCAATGACGTATGTCAACCCATGTTCACATATTTTGTAACACTTCGCCCACGCGTGTCTTGTTTACCGCCCCCCCCCCCAACTTCCCATCCCAAAAAAAAAATACACACAGATGTTCACTAATTGTATCATTCAAGGTCATACATTAGAATTAAGAAATGCCAATCCTATTGTTTCAAGGTCATATCTCTGATGCAATTTTTATAGACTTGACAATTTCTGTGTACCGGTTGTTTTTTTCCTTTTTTTAAAATCTTGTCTGATCTGGTTATAGAATTGGGATATTTACTGATTTTTTTTTTTCTGCAACTCTGTTGTGAAAAAAAAAACAATGTATCGGCAGCCAAAAAACGGCCGGTCCGATAGTTAACCCATAGTGCCAATATCGGTTCGACTATCGGTCGCTCCCTACAACAATCGGCCGATCCGATATTAACCGATAGTGCCAATATCGGTCCGATACCGATACCGATCCGATTATCGGTCGCTCCCTAGCCATTAATATTTAAACAGGAAACAGTATTCTTACTTTCGATCTAAGTCAGACAGACGTGACACGGAAAATCTATATACATACACATATAAATATATATATATACAAGGCCGTAGCCAGAATTTTGTTTGGGGGAAGGGTGGGCTGTGCGGAGAGTTTTATATAAGAAAAAATTGGAACGCAATGATAAAGAAGTATATTTTATAATAAAATTTGATTTTAAGAATTAATTGGGGGGGGGGCTGCAGCCCTCCTAGCCACCCCCCCGGCTACGGCCTTGTATACATATATACAAATAACTGTGGAGGGGGAAGAGAGAGGGGGCAGCCGGCGGAGATACCATATAAAAACAAAAAACTGATAATAAATCCTGAAATAAAAAAAACCTCTATATGTATGTATTATGGCAACAATCACGACTGTAAAAATGTCATGTTTCGTAATGAAAAAGTCCAAAGATTTATGGCTCCCCTCTCTCTCTCTCTCTGTCTCTCACTCCCTTACCTCCCCCTTACCAAGTCCCATTACTCTAATGGGCCGCGTCAGTCCAGTTTAATGAACGTGCGAAAGCTCAAGTGATTAAGTCCCTTTGAATTCTGCCGAGATTACGTCCCTTTGAATACGGCCGTAAATTGGAGACCTAGCTAAGTTTGAAAAGTGATTTTTTTAGGATTTAGGGCATTTCCTGAGGTGGGCCAAAGCCGATCCTATCGGCCACTGATGACTAAACACCAAATGAGGCTGTTTAGTAGAAATAAAAAAGTGTGTGTGTGGGGGGGGGGTAATATTTTAAAAATAATCGTGGAACGTCTCGACGGATCAAAGCGGTATAGACACATACACACACACAAACATATCAAATATACACTCAGGTCACTCACGCCAACTCACAAATACTCACATACACAAACTAACATGTACAAACACAGTTATACCGGCCAGTACACTGCAACAAGAGCTGTTCTGTGGGTCGTATGTGAGTAGTTCTGAGAAGTGCTCAGACTGGGAACTATGGCCATGATTGACAATACTTTAGTATTTCCGCTTTTTTTTTGTTCTTCTACCAGCCAACTCCACCACCAATCAGACTAGGACGAAAATCAATTGAGACTTTCTGATATAGCCCCGGTCTCCGTGTTGCAATGAGCCATAGTTGGCAGCAATTATTCATTTCCGTTGCACGTTATCTTCCTTTCTATCTGATATATGTCTGTCTATCTAATTATCTAGCTATATATATATATATATATATATATATATATATATATATATATATATTAGCAGTGTACCCGACTTTGCCCAGTAAGTCGGGAGTTCATACATGAAACATTTTTAAGCACCATTAGGTAAAGATATGGGTGCTAAATTTACGGGACCTACCTAATGTGCAGGAATGACCTACATTTCATACGTCACAAATTACGTTTAACTCGTCAACGCTAACCAACCAACCAAACAACGAACTAAACCAACCAATAAACCATACACCGTTAGATAGATATATAGATAGATAGATAGATAGATTAGATAGATAAGATAGATAGATAGATAGATAGATAGATAGATAGATAGATAGATAGATAGATAGATAGATAGATAGATAGATAGATAAGATAGATAGATAAATAGATATGTAGAGGGATTCATAAATAGATAGATTGATGGATAGATAGATAGATAGATAGATAGATAGATGAGATAGATAGATAGATGAGATAGATAGATAGATAGATGGATAGATAGATATGTAGAGGGATTCATAAATAGATAGATTGATGGATAGATAGATAGATAGATAGATAGATAGATAGATAGATAGATAGATAGATAGATAGATAGATAGATAGATAGATAGATAGATAGATAGATAGATAGATAGATAGATAGCAACCATTTTTTAAACCAAAGTTATAAACATAAGATAATCTTCTTATATGTTCATCAATCTATTCACCACAATGGATCAGACGCTGCACGGTGAGTCAATCTATTGTTAACACGAATCTGAAAACCAAATAGAGAGAAAGAGATAGACAGAGAGAGAGAGAGAGCCACTTAAAGTCAAGACCTATTGGTTTTCTACTGTACAAGGACAGATGACATTCTGGACGCTAACATAATTGTTGGCTATTAAGTGGTTCACTCGTTATTTATTCAGGTTTTTATTGTTACTATTATTATTCTTAAAATAATCGACATTCCATCTACAAATAGAAAATAAAAAAAAAATTATTAATACTCAAATTTCAGCTATCAATGATTGTCTGAGTTGTGCTTAACGTATTGATTTCATCATTTTTTTTTACTCTTATTTTGTAAATATGTAACAGTTATTAAGTAAACCTTGTGTTTTGTTGTAAAAGTTAATAAGTAAACCTTGTGTTTTGTTGTAACAGTTTATAAGTAAACTTTGTGTTCTGTGATGTAACAGTTAAGAAGTAAACCTTCTGTTTTGTGAAGTAACAGTTAAGAAGTAAACCTTCTGTTTTGTGAAGTAACAGTTAAGAAGTAAACCTTGTGTTTTATTGTAACAGTTAACATAGTGCTCACTTAACACCACACACCGCTCACTCTGCACCACATACCACTCACTTGGCACCACATACCGCTCACTTGGCATCATATACCGCTCACTTGGCACCACATACCACTCACTTGGCAACACATACCACTTACTTGGCACCACATACCGTTCACTCGGCACCACATACCGTTCACTCGGCACCACATACAACTCACGTGGCACCATATACCGCTCACTTGGCACCACATACCGTTCTCTTGGCACCACATACCACTCACGTGGCCCCACATACCGTTCACTTGGCACCACATACCGTTCACTTGGCACAACATACCGCTCACTTGGCACCACATACCGCTCATTTGGCACCACATACCGTTCACTTGGCCCCACATACCGTTCACTTGGCCCAACATACCGTTCACTTGGCACCACATACCACTCACTTGGCACCACATACCGCTCACTTGGCACCACATACCGCTCACTTGGCACCACATACCGCTCACTTTGCACCACATACCGTTCACTTGGCACCACATACCGCTCACTTGGCAACACATACCGCTCACTTGGCACCACATACCACTAACTTGGCACCACATACCGTTCACTTGGCACCACATACCACTTACTTGGCACCACATACCGTTCACTCGGCACCACATACCGTTCACTCGGCACCACATACCACTCACGTGGCACCATATACCGCTCACTTGGCACCACATACAGTTCACTCGGCACCACATACCGTTCACTTGGCACCACATACCACTCACGTGGCACCACATACCGCTCACTTGGCACCACATACCGCTCACTTGGCACCACATATCGCTCACTCGCAATTTCTGCAAATTACAAAATATTCTCAACTCTTTGATTTTTACTTTCATTTTTCTCCAGCCATGTAATATGTTTGTTTAAAAATGTTTTGTGTGTGTGTGTGTGTGTGTGTAAGTGTGTGTGTGTGTTTTAATTTCAGAACGCATTACTACAAACACAAAAATCAAGAGTAAGAAATAAGAATTATGTACTCAATCAACTAGTCCAGAATAGACATGTAGATGACGGGAGACAGACAGACAGAGTGACACAGTCAGACAAAATGACAAAATCATTCAGGAAGTTCTAATAGTTTTATGAACCATAGAAATCTACATCAGAGCCTTATGCAAATTCTTGAAATCGATTTTATTTCGGCGAAGAAGGGAGGGGGGTGTAAAATGTTGATTCTGAGAAATTTAGTTTTCAGACTAAATAACGCTTTGATGATGTTCAAATATTAAATTTTGCTTGACACAGAGAGCAGGAGAGAGAGAGAGAGGCAGGGAGAGAGAGACAGAGAGAGAGAGAGAGAGGCAGGGAGAGAGAGACAGAGAGAGAGAGAGACAGAGAGACAAAGAGAGCGAGACAGAGAGAGGCAGAGACAGAGAGAGACAGCGAAAGAGAGAGAGAGACAGAGAGAGAGACAGAGAGAGAGAGAAAGGGGGAGAGACACAGAGAGAGAGAGAGAGACAGACAGAGAGAAAGAGAGAGAGAGAGAGAAAGGGAGATAGATGAAAAAAAGTGTGTCTTCGTGTCTAAAGAGAAAGTGTTGGAACGTGTTTGGGGTTTGTTTGGATTTGTCAAAAAGTAGTAATTTCTCTGTGAGTGGACCTGTGACCTCCCACACACATACCCTCCCCCCCCCACACACACACAATCTTGGAGCAAGTTGAGATGAAATCATTTCCTTCAAAAAAAACAAACTAATGTATTCTCACGTGTAATTCATTGAAATCTCGAGTGGCCAATGTGAGTAGTAAACGGAGAACTCAGACCAACCCTGTACGCATTAAACGTTGAGTTCACGTAAGTCACGTGGGTTCGCTTGCAGCTGCCTCGTTTTAAGTTGTTGTTTTTTTTTCAAATAACTCTTGCAAACCGCGTCAAGTGGTCAAAAAGTAAAATAAAATATATCATTAAAAAAATGTGTATCAAAACAAAGAGGAGATAATTCCAACCGCTCTAAGGGAGCTAATTGAGATCAGATCTATATTTGGGGGAGTACTTCGACAGAACCACTTGATTCAAAAAGGTCTGATTTCAGTTCAAATGGCTCACTTGGCATGACTTGAACAGAAATGTATTTTAAGAAATTCTGAAATATTTCAACAGATCTTTATTTCTTTAAAATTATTTTGTTTTTAGATTATGCAGCCAATTATCGCTTTTAAAAAAATAAAATATTTAAGAATTTTTTTCCACCCTTTCATCTTATTTGCCTCCAGTAATTAAAATGCAGTTGTGAATCGTATATCAAATTTTACATTGAAACTTTAAGGAGGTTGAGCGGAGATCAGAGAGAAGCTGTTATGTAACTGAAGGAATGACATGGAGTTTGAAACTAAGGGTGTCTGAGAGGTATGTCCGCCAATTTTTTAGAGCATTTTCGAAAAAAAATGCTCTTTTGTCCCCGTTTTGTCTGTCTGTCTGTCCGTCATCACCCTAGATCTCAACAACCATAAGTCCTAGACCCATGATGTATATATCATTTTGTAGGTCTTGGCCTGCCAAGTGTGCAGCAAAAGTTCATTTCGCGATCTGATCTCTGAGGGCCGTAAAAGGGGGCTTATAAAGTATAGTTTTTTACTATATAAGCAATATTAATAAAGGAGCGCCCTATATCTCAGCAACCATAAGTCGTAGATCCATGATGTATATACCATTTTGTAGGTCTTGGCTTGCCAAGTGTACATCAAAAGTCCATTTTGCGATCTGACCTCTGAGGGCCGAAAAAGGGGGCGTTTTAAGTACCGTTTTTGCTTATATTTTAAATATAAAAATAAAAGCTAATCAAAGGGGCGTAATCATTATTTATTTTTGTAACAGTTATTCAACATGATTACTTCCCTCTCTATCAAAATTCAGCACAATTTATGGCTGTCACCCGGAAAAAAAAACACGAATTTCGTCCGGCGTAACCGAAAATGCTCTAAAATGTCCTTTGTCCGAAACGGGAAAGACTTAAATTGCTTGTTTTTTATTTCTGGCAACGAGGCGATCGAAAGAATATGCGAAACATTTATGTGTGTGCAGTGTACACATAGGGTACTCACGGGGCTGTACACATAGGGTACTCACGGGGCACATACTGTGTACACATAGGGTACTCACGGGGCACACACTGTGTACACATAGGGTACTCACATGGCACACACTGTGTACACATAGGGTACTCACATTGCACACACTGTGTACACATAGGGTACTCACGGGGCACACATAGGTTACTCAAAGGGCACACAGAAATATGTCTGAAGATATCGTTGTTTGAACAATCACCCATACTTGAAACAAAACCATGACTCTAGTACTTTATTATTTATAACTTTGTTTAAGGTCACACACGGCTCCCATAAATCTGTTCTTTCCGAATAAATATATAGCGATACAAATATATGGAAATCATTTTCTTCATTTAACAGCATCTCTCTCTCTCCCTCTCTCCCTCTCTCTCTTTCTCTCTCTCTCTCTTTCTCTCTCTTTCTCTCTCTCTAGATTTCTCCATGATTATGTGATGTACACACAAACATACGCGTAAATGAAGTTTTATTTCTGCATTTATTGGACCATAAAGTGTTTTGTAAGATTGAAGAATTTAATGGCCAGCAGACACAAGGGGTGCAACTCAACAGAACCAGCTCCACAGTTCTTGTCTATGGTCAAATCTGATACATTTTTCTCCCTCTCAATTCCCATTGGTCCATAAAGATCCAATTCTGAGAAAAGGGGAAAACAATGAAATGGATCTCGTTCAAAAGCTGCATGACAAGGGGACACAACTGATGAGCTATTATCGTCCCTGCTTTGTGTGTGTGTGTGTGTTCTTTTAAAGAGCAAAAAAAAAAAGGTCTCTAGACTGAAGGAGTTGTCTGGCCCAGTCTTTAAGTTTCTGTGTCTAATTGAAACAAAGACTATTATATTGGTGCGGGATTGGAGTCGAGAACATTGGAAAAACGAATCAATTTGATTGGTTTCTATTATTAGATCTTCTAAATTTTTTAGGTGTTATTGATTCGACTGCTGTGTAAAGGGTTTGTGGGGGGGGGGGGGGGGTAAGGAAATGGCAATTTTTTTTAAAGGTTTTAAAGTTAGAGTCTGAAATTGCAATCTGTTTTTTTACATGTAATACTTTATCCTAGCTGTACCCTTGTAAAACCTTTGCATAGAGTTATATCCCCTTAGGCTTGATCGGTAAGCTAGGTTATTTTTGGTTTCGGGCAGATCTGATTTGTTTATGTTTGTATTTTAAAATGCAATACTGTTGTATTAATTTTTTACTTTCGATTTAACGCAGACCCCAAATCGCTTATATATATATATATATATTATCATTATATTTAAACAAAAAAATAGCTCTAAACCAAAGTAATTTTCTGCATATGAACTGAACAGATCATTTTTCTTATTTGAAGTTACACAAAGTGCCCCCTTCCAGCTAATGTTCATATATCATGAGGCAGTATCCTTCATGACCATCGGGGCCGATGTAGAATTCATATGTTTCTGTAACCACAGCATATGTAGGGATTGTGTGGTTAACACAACGCCTTTACTTCCCCCATCTTAAGTCCCGTACCCATTTCAAGCTGGGTGGACTTGTGGGACTTTAACCAACTTTCACTAGAAATCTTCACTCAGAATCGAACCTACAACCCTCAGGTTGACAGTCATGCAACTACATCACTCGGCCATCCGTCCCACATATATCATGTGGGTATAACATATACACTAGAAAATGGATGGAGACGCGTGAGTTGGATAACAGGTGTATTTCGTTTCGTTGTTGATGTTTTTTTATACTTTAAAAAAACGTTAAAAAGAACTCCACCCAGTCCAACCCTACTCATGTAATAAAGGTAATGACTTTTGTTAAAGAATTACTGATTCATTGGTAGCCCAGTTAAGTCAACTACTAGCCTCGTGTCACATTTTGACGTAGATCAAGGGTGGACAACCGCGGCCTTTTCACACGTAGTTGTGGCCCTTGATGAGAGATACGCAAAAATTGTGCCGTGCGGCCTCTTAAACATCTGTAATGATTCACATGCGTGTATTTAAAAAAAAAATGTACCAAGAATCACATAAAGTGGCAACAAGTCTGCTATACTCTAATTACACTTTGAATACTAATTCAGCGAGATTGGAGCGTCGCCTCAGAGATGCAAACTTGGAAATGTGTTACCAGCGGTAAAACCATCAAAGTGTTCCTGCAAAGACTGAAACTGTTTCAAACTAAATTGCTAACCGACCATGTCCTCGCTTGCTATGTTTGACTGCTAATAATTCTAATTATATTCAGATCTATAATGGCTATGACCAGGTGTCTATAATGGCTATGACCAGATGTCTATAATGGCTATGACCAGGTGTCTATAATGGCTATGAACAGGTGTCTATAATGGCTATGACCAGGTGTCTATAATGGCTATGACCAGGTGTCTATAATGGCTATGACCAGGTGTCTATAATGGCTATGACCAGGTGACTATAATGGCTATGACCAGGTGTCTATAATGGCTATGACCAAGTGTCTATAATGACTATGACCAGGTGTCTATAATGGCTATGACCAAGTGTCTATAATGGCTATGACCAAGTGTCTATAATGGCTATGACCAGGTGTCTATAATCACTATGACCAAGTGTCTATAATGGCTATGACCAGGTGTCTATAATCGCTATGACCAAGTGTCTATAATGTCTATGACCAGGTGTCTATAATGGCTATGACCAAGTGTCTATAATGTCTATGACCAGGTGTCTATAATGGCTATGACCAAGTGTCTATAATGGCTATGACCAGGTGTCTATAACGGCTATGACCAAGTGTCTATAATGGCTATGACCAGGTGTCTATAATCACTATGACCAAGTGTCTATAATGGCTATGACCAGGTGTCTATAATGGCTATGACCAGGTGTCTATAATGGATATGACCAGGTGTTTATAATGGCTATGACCAGGTGTCTATAATGGATATGACCAGGTGTTTATAATGGCTATGACCAGGTGTCTATAATGGCTATGACCAGGTGTCTATAATGGCTATGACCAGGTGTCTATAATGGCTATGACCAAGTGTCTATAATGGCTATGACCAAGTGTCTATAATGGCTATGACCAGGTGTCTATAATGGCTATGACCAAGTGTCTATAATGGCTATGACCAGGTGTCTATAATCACTATGACCAAGTGTCTATAATGGCTATGACCAGGTGTCTATAATCGCTATGACCAAGTGTCTATAATGGCTATGACCAGGTGTCTATAATCACTATGACCAAGTGTCTATAATGGCTATGACCAGGTGTCTATAATGGCTATGACCAGGTGTCTATAATGGCTATGACCAAGTGTCTATAATGGCTATGACCAGGTGTCTATAATGGCTATGACCAGGTGTCTATAATCGCTATGACCAAGTGTCTATAATGGCTATGACCAGGTGTCTATAATCGCTATGACCAAGTGTCTATAATGGCTATGACCAGGTGTCTATAATCGCTATGACCAAGTGTCTATAATGGCTATGACCAGGTGTCTATAATGGCTATGACCAAGTGTCTATAATGGCTATGACCAAGTGTCTATAATGGCTATGACCAAGTGTCTATAATGGCTATGACCAGGTGTCTATAATGGCTATGACCAAGTGTCTATAATGGCTATGACCAGGTGTCTATAATCGCTATGACCAGGTGTCTATAATGGCTATGACCAGGTGTCTATAATCGCTATGACCAAGTGTCTATAATGGCTATGACAAGGTGTCTATAATCGCTATGACCAAGTGTCTATAATGGCTATGACAAGGTGTCTTTAATGGCTATGACCAAGTGTCTATAATGGCTATGACCAGGTGTCTTTAATGGCTATGACCATGTCTTCACTTTACTCAAAGCCGAAATCTGAATTACCGATACGCAGAGTGTCACCAGCACTCAATGACTTTGCCACATTTACTGGAAATGAAGACTGTTAAACACAATCTCTCATCGTGAAAGGGAATACAGTAGTGTATAGTAGTATATATATATATATTAGTGTATAGCAGTATATTTCAGTGTATAACGGTATATATCGTTGTATATCAGTATAATCAGTGTATACCTACGTATCTGCGCACTTATTAGATATTGGGCAACATGTATATTGCTTTAGTGATACATTTTGAAGGGAGGTGTGGCAAAATAGCCTTCACTCTGTGTGACACAGCTGCTATTTCTAATTTGTGTGACACAGTTGCCACCACTAGAATAATTAATCTTCGGGAAGTGTGCGTGTGTGTATGTTTATGTCTGTGGGGGGGGGGGGTTGTATGGGGTTCACAGATAAGACACAGAGTCATCAAAATACGTCGCGTAATTCAAAATGATTAATGAAACCACCAGACAAACCCACAATATCTCTATCTAGTGTGCGTGGGCGTTGAGGGGGGAGGGAGGGAGGGGGGTCGAGATGCTGAAAGGACCCCCCTTCCCCCCCCCCGGAGACCATCCTACCCAGTTGACAGTGTGGGAAAAGTTCATACGACCCTGTCTGTTATTTGTATTTGATGTATTGTTTATCATTCCCAGACAAAGTGCTGTCTTCCGCAAGTTTACATTGAACGACACCTGGGTGCTCTGTAAATTAGCGAGTATGGATTCAGAGATAGAAATATATATATAATACATACCTACCACCAGCGGCGTAGTGTGGATATCGGCCGCCCAGGGCGAAAGACGATTTTGCGCCCTCTCATTTAGGTATTTCAATTTAATCTATACAATGTTGCCGCCCCCCCCCCTGAAAAAGTAATAAAAAGTGTCGCCCGGTGCGGACCGCACCCACCGCCCGCCCCCCCCCCCAGGTACGCCACTGCCTACCACCTATTTGTACAAATAGTTAGTTGTTTCACCAAGTATACAAATAACGTCACAGTGTTGTGATTTTTTTCCCCATGGTTGAAATCGATTTGATGGCTTCGTGCTGCTCCAAGTAAACCTTTATTTGTTTTCCCGCCATTTCATTGCTATACGCTGGTATAGAACTCTCTCGATGACAACAGCTCGTTCAAACTCAAGATGCAGCTTATACTCGCGGCTCTCAACCGGTGCTACAAGTACCCCCCGACCCCCCAGGGAGTACGGCAAAATATTTTTTGCAAAGGGGTTCTCAGCGACATAAAATTATCGTTTGAAACAACCAAGCGTCTCATGAAGGTCACAAGTTTGCTGCGTGACTCATCACCAAAAAACCACCTGACCCGGCCCCCTCCCACAAAGTATAGCAATATAAAAGGTAAGCGCATTTCATCATGACAATAACTTCATTCGTGAAGTGTGCCCTCGGACCTACTCTAGCCCACTTTTTGGGGTACTGTCGGGCAAAATGGGCTGAGATCCACTGGCTTATACTGCTACCTGTCGGAACCCCACAACTTCAATGGCCGCAACTTACTGGTATTCATTCCACCTTTTATTTAAAACAACAAAAAAATTAACCTGTCTCTTACAGCAAGCTTTCCACTTCGCTTCTGTATTTTTCTTTTTATATTCTGTATCATTTGTCCCCGTTTTGTCTGTCTGTCTGTCTGTCTGTCCGTCATCACCCTAGATCTCAACAGCCATAAGTCCATAAGTATATATCATTTTGTAGGTCTTGGCCTGCCAAGTGTGCAGCAAAATTTCATTTCGCGATCTGACCTCTGAGGGCCGTAAAAGGGGGCTTATAAAGTACCGTTTTTTACTATATAAGCTATATTAATAAAGGAGCGCCCTATATCTCAGCAACCATAAGTCCTAGACCCATGATGTATATATCATTTTGTAGGTCTTTTCCTGCCATGTGTACATCAAAAGTTCATTTCGCGATAGGACCTCTGAGGGCCGGGCTTCAGGGCTCCGAAGGGGCTTATATATTATATATATATAGCCCCCTTCTACACCTTGTACGTTCAATAACCCATTCATTTGGTTCGAAATACTGCAGCATGTAGTTTCACCAAGATTTATTAAGAAACTCATCAAATGAAATAGTAAGCTTGTGTTCTGAGTTTAATTGAAAGTATCAGAGCTATGCAACAATTGACGGAGTTTTCGGACGATTAAATGACTACAATTTCGAATGTTTTCAATTATGCGTCCTATTTCAGTAACCACAAACCACTTGTAGTTAGATTTAAGAGAAAATATTTTTTTTTCAAATATAAAGAAACGTCTTTATAATATTTTTTTTACAGATATATGCATTACACAATTGAATTTATAAACATTTCCAAAATTTACAAATATTTACTGAAAGCTAACAAACGTACTGATACATAACATGAAAATGCGCTAACACGTCCTGTGTCCAGAATGGAACAGGCTTAATTGCTTGTTTTTTTTTTTTTTTAATTTTCCATAAAACTATTGACATTTAATCAATAAAGATCTAGTGACAAAAACCTGGTACATTTGAAAATGTCTGGGCTAAAAACTGACGGACCGTGAACTAAGAACATTAAAAAAAAATATAGAATTTTTTACTTCATGCAAACTAGAGCTTGACACGTGACCGGACATTGAATTTTCGTTTCGTTCAATTCTTTCCATTTCGTTTTTTGAATGTTGATTTTTGTGGTTTCTGTCACTACTGGGCTACGCCATCTTTGACACAGTTATCGCCTGCGTCGTTAATTCACCTGGGAAGGATAAATGGGTCAATTGAAAATTTAAAATAGAAACAAAAATGTGTTTGTCTTTAAATCAGGCGTGCCGCATTTTATATCTAATCATGGGCGTCGCAAGTGGACGCAACACTAACACATATCCTGGAACACTGGTCTTGATGCCCTCACCCCCCCCCCCCACCCTGCTTTCGAAATTTACATCTATGTTGTGCCATGTCTGGGCAGATGGCGGACAGAGGGGGAACCCTTTTCAGAGCTCGCTAGAGGCTCTGCATATTGTCTAGCTTCGACATGTGTATCCTTATAGATGTGCGCGCGTGTTTGTGCGCAGACATATTATATTGAAGTGCACGACTGTTATGTAGCACGACTCTTATATGTATTAAGCCGCACAAAGTCTTAGGAAAAATTACAGGGTAACAAGTGAATCAGGGGTTCTAAAAAACATGGACGGTGGCGACACACTATGGTCGGTCGCGAATGAATTTCAGGTGAGTCGAGACATAAAATGTAACTTGACATCTAAAATACCGAGTATCTATTTGTGATTAGTTACAAATCTATTTCTCTATATGTAACAAATCTATTTCTCTATATCTTACAAATCTATTTCTCTATATCTTACAAATCTATTTCTCTATATCCTACAAATCTATTTCTCTATGTCTTACAAATCTATTTCTGTATATCTTACAAATATATTTCGCTATATATTACAAATTATTTACTTTTTTAAATCTCCAAAGTGAACAGGCGATATTTTATATCATTATAATTGAATAAAAACAACACAGAACCGATTTGGAATTGAAGATTTGGAATTGAAGATTTGGAATTGAAGATTTGGAATTGAAGATTTGGAATTGAAGATTTGGAATTGAAGATTTGGAATTGAAGATTTGGAATTGAAGATTTGGAATTGAAGATTTGGAATTGAAAATTTGGAATTGAAGATTTGGAATTTGAAAATAATAATGTTATAATGTGAGATGAGTAGGCTCGGTAGATATATCCCCACTAGGCGGTACATGCTGATTATTATTTTTTATTATTTTTTTTTTTTTTTGCAATTAATTCATTTTATATTATTTATAAAGGGTGGAGGGAGGATTATTTTTAGCTTTTTAACGGTTTGAATTCAAACAATTTCATTTGGATGAAGTACGTATTCCGAGTTTTTCACCGCAGTGAACACCCAGTACCCAGTAGATAATGTGGCGGCCGGACCACCCGCCTTATTTACCCCCCCCCGCCCCGCCCACCGTAACCAAAACTGATTGAGCGTGTTGTAGTGCCCCCAACACAGCATCGCGCAACAATCATGAGTGTGTTTTTGGTAATGAACGTCCCTCCCCCCCCCCCCCGAAGGCTAAGGATAAGCTCTTTAGGATTACGTGAGGAAGGATAGTATATTTGTTTTTTTTAATCCCTTGAGCTTTTTCTGCCGCGGAGCGACTGGGCGACGGTTTTCGTAGCTCCCCTTTCTCTATGATCACCATGGCCGAGACTGTGATAGCAACGTAGGTATCACGGTGAGACAAAACTAAAAAGGGGCGGGGGGGGGGGTCACAGACGTACTGCTGGGTATAGCAGTGTATAGCAGTATACTGCAGTGCACAACATCATGTAGTTGTGTATCGCCGTGCATAGCAGTGTTTAGCAGTACACTGCAGTATAAAACAGTAAATAGCTGTGTGCAGCAGTATAAAGCAGTTTACAGCAGTAGATAACAGTAGAAAGCAATCTAAGAGTAGTATAAACATGTATTATTATAAATCAGCATATAGCAGTGTATAGCAGGATAAAGCAGTGTATAGCAGTGTATAGCAGTATAAAACAGTGTCTAGCAGTATATAGCAGTATTAAAAAGTGTATTGTATATCTGTATATGGCATTGATAGCAGTAAATTGAAGCGCTTAGCAGTCTATATCAGTATAGCTGCGATAAGTCATGTAGGTATTATATCTCAGTGTTTAGCAGTCTAATTCGTGATATATCAGTATATCAATGTGTATGGCAATGAATAGCAAAGATAAATCTGTCTTGTTTGGATGAACCCCTGTGTCTTGATTTTTTTGTATGTGTCGAATTTCCACTACGCTGTATTCACAAAATAAATACATAAATGTATATATGTTTATAGATCAGTGACACTCGTGTTTACATATTGATACTCACAAAAGAGGTTGGACCGTCTGATTGGTTGATTGCCCGTAGGAATGTCACGCGGAGCTGCTGGGATTCATGGGATTTGTAATTGTCTGCAGGGGGTGTGTGTCCAGGAAGCACCCTGCGAGTTACAAGCAAGCTTGACCGTTGGTCATTTGATGTCTATTTGTGTTTCCGTAATGTTACAATTAAAATGTAACAAACCAATACAGTAACAATATGTGTCCACGGTCTTTAAAAATAAAATTAGTTGTTTAAAATGAGTATAAATTAACTTTTCAGTCTTAACATAAAAGTAAAAATAGCAGTGAGATTAATATATCCGATCAAATACTGAATCATTCAGCAATAATCACCCTGCCTGAAGAAATAATGGGTCAATGAACTTCAGATCTATTGATTTCATTATCCAATAAATCAATAATTCAATATGCCACTTATTCATTAGTGCCAATGAATAAATGTTTTCCCTATTTACAAACGAATCAATGAGTTCATGTTTTCCTTAACAATTCAATCAAAGAGTCATTGCTTTCCTGTGGTTTTTTTTCTTTTAAAGAAGAACCATTACTCATTGAATTTATAAT
The DNA here is from genome assembly GCA_021962125.1 of Bulinus truncatus. Taxonomy (NCBI): domain Eukaryota; kingdom Metazoa; phylum Mollusca; class Gastropoda; family Planorbidae; genus Bulinus; species Bulinus truncatus. Next base: position 366,236 of record JAGDYQ010000220.1, read on the forward strand.
CGAATCTCGTGATCGAATCAATCAGCGATTCAATGATAATACAGTTTAATGAAATGATAAGTCAATTATTGAGTGTTATAGCCAACCAGGCAATCAGTCTTTACATTCTATCCAACGGCTCTCAACTTTTTAAATTTATTTTTCATTCGTGGAGCACTCAACTTTGGCACTTTTTTCCGCGGAGCACTCAACTTTAGCACTTTGTTTCCGCGGAGCACTCAACTTTTGGCAATTTGTTTCCGCGCAGCACTCAACTTTTGGCAATTTGTTTCTGCGCAGCACTCAACTGCTGCACTTTGTTTCCGCGCATCACTCAAGTTTAGCGCTTTGTTTCTGCGGAGCATTCAACTTTGGCACTTTTTGTTACAATGCATGTGCATAAAATTCTGGGAGAGGGGGGGAGCGGTGAGAATGGGGGGAGGGGGGGTTGGGGGAAACCTATTTGATATTCACAGATAAAAAAAAAGGAAGGGACGCATTAAACCAAGATCTCCCCATCGGAACCCACCCACCCCCCCCCCACGTTGCAGTATTACAATTTCTGTGATCTATGATGCTAGGGAGGCACTGAATTGACAGGTACTTTTACAAAGAGACCTTAAAATATCTCTGAAAATGCCTGTCTCGCCACCTTCACTCCACAGTCCTAAGAACATAGTCCCCATGATGTATACAAGTATTCCATTTATCTCATCCTGTTTGAGCGAACACAGCTAGCAATTTAGTCTGTGAACTTCTGTATCAACCCATGTCCTATAGACGCACAAACCTTATAAGCAAAACATAACAAGTTACCTGTCCGACACAACATAATA
>JAGDYQ010000220.1:367550-386636 GCA_021962125.1 Bulinus truncatus
TTATAAATATAAAAAGAATCATAGTTTGGCGTGCTTCGAGATTATTGCAGGTACAGAGCCTGGACTTCATTTTTAATTTATGGAGATTTCACTCAAATATATGCAGGATTTTTTTTTCGAATAAATTTGTTGTAATAGGAAAATAAAATGTTTAAATAAAATGTTGTTGAAATACACAAATGTTCACAAGTCTGTAAAAGAATGCATCGCAAAATAATGGGAATTTATAACGGTGTAATGTCATGTGCAGGTATATAACGGTGTAATGTCATGGCTGGTTTATAACGGTGTAATGCTCTTGGCAGTTTATAACGGTGTAATGTCATGTACAGTTTATAACGGTGTAATATCATGGGCAGTTTATAACGGTGTAATGTCATGGGCAGTTTATAACGGTGTAATATCATGGGCAGCTTATAACGGTGTAATGTCATGTGCAGTATATAACGGTGTAATGTCATGGTCAGTTTATAACGGTGTAATATCATGGGCAGTTTATAACGGTGTAATGTCATGGGCAGTTTATAACGGTGTAATGTCATTCCAAGTTAGACGTTTTGTAAAAAATGATGTAACATTCTTTTACTGTATATCTGGCAATACAGTATCAGAAAATGTACATTGTTCGTTCTGGCCAATGGGAGTTTTGTGTTTTTAACGGTTCGATTGTCATCTACGTCTGCTTCTTTTTGGTGAAGGGAGGGGAGGGGGGCAGATAGTAAGTACCCTTAACTACAGTTTGGGACCAAAACAACTTGAGTCTTACATTCTATGAATCGATGTCAATCGACATTCATTCATTCACTCATTCATTCACTAATTCATTCATTCATTTACTTAATCATTCACTCATTTATTCACTCATTCATTCATTCATTCATTCATTCATTTATTCACTCATTCATTCCTTCATTCACTCAACTATTTACACTTTCATTCACACTTTCATTATTTCATTTATTCATTCACTCACTCACTCACTCATTCACTCACTCACTCACTCACTCACTCACTCACTCACTCACTCACTCACTCACTCACTCACTCACTCACTCACTCATTCGTTTATTTGTAATGATTTATTTATGGTTAACTCCCCCCCACCACCCCCCATCCTCTCTTTGTCTGGGTGGGCGGGGCGGGTGCAGCCAGACCAGTTGCAGCATCCAGCTCTTTCCAGGATGACCTCTCCAGCATGCTCCTTCCGGTGGCAGTGTGTGTGTGTGTATGGGGGGGGGAAGAGAGAGAACAGCGCATTATAGTTTTGCTAGAGGGAATTGTGCCGTGAAAATGACCAAAATATGTCAGCCTTTTGCTTTTTTAACTGCACCCTGAATGAATTTATCTTGAGGATCTAGAAGTTTGTCAAACGAAAAAATATGTTCGAATTATATTTATTAAATGCGAAAATATAAATAGTTTTTATCAATATAATGAAGCAGCTGAATCCACAAGTGCTTAGGATACGTGAATCTTAAAACCGGCTATGGCAGTTCCGATTGGCTGCTCTGACAGTTGTGTTTACGGTTAAATCCGGAATATATATATATTTATATGAATACGTGTTTTTGTTTTCAATTTGTAAGAGTAACTATGATTGGAGATTATAATGAATATTTGTATAGGGAGAAACGTGAATCGTATAACCGGCTCTGTTGGTCTCACTGACATATAAATGTATTTATTCGCGACATATCCTCAACATCTCAACCTAAATTGTTTTCTTTTTTTTTATTAGTTTCGCATTTTTTAATTCAATAGCAATAATATCCTTGAACACGGCAAGATGGCGGTTTAAGAAACAAAACTTGAACAGAAGGGGTTTCGAGATTAAAAATATTGAGGTACTTGTATAGCCCCCCTCCCCGCCATGGGCTGTCTTGTCACGTGTTGACATGGACATGTCAGAGGACATAGGACATTAACTCTACCGCTGCAGGTTGTCGGTTCATCTTTTTTAGGGGGTGAGGAGGGAAAGGGGGAGGGGGGTATAGTTGGGTTGTCCCCCCCCCCCGCTTGCCTCAATACATCTGAGGTTGTTGGTTTTTAAATACTGCAACTATACTTCACTTAGGTATGGATGGACAGATGAACGCGTACGATAGAAAGGTGGGGGGGGGGGGAGGACAGAAGATTGGGTAGAGGACATAGAGAGAGAGTGGAGGGACTTCAGAAGCGAGAAGGCACTTATGATATGAGATTTTATGACGTATAATATGATCATATAAATCTGTAGCAACCTACAGTCTCAGAGATAATAATACACAGGCCGGCAGCCAGACATAATCGCTTGATAGATTCACTGAGGAAATAGATAGAAGGAATTATTGATTCATCGATTGAAATGTACATAGTAAAACTAATGTATTCATTTATCAAATGAAAAGTGAGATATGTGACTGACAAAGGGAAAAAATAGACAGATAGAAAAGCACAGACATAAAAACATGTAGATAAATTAGATAAGTTTACGTATATAGGTATGTAGGTATATAAATAGGTATGCATACTATTAGACATACAGCTAGGAGGCCCATTCTAGTATTTCTATCAAATATGGGCTATAATTCCCCAGACATGTACTTTTATTAAGGCCTACATACCTTCTCTGAAGTCTATGCCAGGGAAACATTTAGTACGTCTTTAACACAGGAGCGACTCGGAAACATTGATTAAGCCTTTAGCACAGGAGCGATTCTGAAACATTTAGTACGCCTTAACACAGGAGCGATTCTGAAACATTTAGTACTCCTTAACACAGGAGCGATTCTGAAACATTTAGTACGCCTTAACACAGGAGCGATTCTGAAACATTTAGTACGCCTTAACACAGGAGCGATTCTGAAACATTTAGTGCGCTTTATACAGGAGCGTCTCTGAAGATCGAAATGGTACACAATGTATAGTGTGTGCCGCAATTTCGGTAAGCCCCTGCCTGCTGGTTCCACCCGATGCTTTCAATACTTGGGGGGGGGGGGGTGTATCTCCGCCTGAACACGATCTCTCTATATATTTGGTATGCAGAAATATTTCAGATAAGTCACCAACACTGAAAGAAAAAAGAAAAACTTGATCAACCGGTGAATTAGTGATGTTACTGGCGGTATGAAGTTGATGGGTGGGGCTGGGGGGGGGGAGAGAAGTGAATACACGCACACATACACGCACACACACACATTTTTTTCTGGGGTATGAAAAAAAAACCAACTTACTTACAGACCAGAACACATAGTAGAAGTACTAAAAATGAGGTCAAAAGATAAACGGCGGGGTGGTGGGTGGAAACATTTTTGTCTGAATACTTCTAGTCCTACAGAGATGGCGACATATGGAGGCTTAGGTCAGTGACTCTCAAATTGCTGTGACTGGCCAGCTGATTACAAAATGACTCCGTGGAGTAAAATTTACAATTAATGTTTTTTACTTACGTTTTTCTTTTCCTTCTGTCTTCTTCCTTGTGTCCTCCTGCTGACTTCTTCATTCTGTCTTCTTCCTTGTATCTTCTTCCTTGTGCTCCTGCTGTCTTCTTCCTTCTGTCTTCTTCCTTGTGTCCTCCTGCTGTCTTCTTCCTTCTGTCTTCTTCCTTGTGTCCTCCTGCTGTCTTCTTCCTTCTGTCTTCTTCCTTGTGTCCTCCTGCTGTCTTCTTCCTTGTGTCCTCCTGCTGTCTTCTTCATTCTGTCTTCTTCCTTGTGTCCTCCTGCTGTCTTCTTCATTCTGTCTTCTTCCTTGTGTCCTCCTGCTGTCTTCTTCCTTCTGTCTTCTTCCTTCTGTCTTCTTCCTTGTGTCCTCCTTCTGTCTTCTTCATTCTGTCTTCTTCCTTGTGTCCTCCTGCTGTCTTCTTCATTCTGTCTTCTTCCTTGTGTCCTCCTGCTGTCTTCTTCCTTGTGTCTTCTTCATTGTGTCCTCCTGCTGTCTTCTTCCTTATGTCTTCTTCCTTGTGCTCCTGCTGTCTTCTTCCTTCTGTCTTCTTCCTTCTGTCTTCTTCCTTGTGTCTTCCTGCTGTCTTCTTCATTCTGTCTTCTTCCTTGTGTCCTCCTGCTGTCTTCTTCCTTATGTCTTCTTCCTTGTGTCCTCCTGCTGTCTTCTTCCTTATGTCTTCTTTCCTTGTGTCCTCCTGCTGTCTTCTTCCTACTGTCTTCTTCCTTGTGCTCCTGCTGTCTTCTTTCTTATGTCTTCTTCCTTCTGTCTTCTGCCTTCTGTTTTCCTTGTGTCTTCCTTTTGTCTTCCTTCTGTCTTCCAATTAAACATAATAGGCAGGGTACCTGACATCACTTTCACACTTTGTCCACACTAAGTCAACTGTTAGTCCACTCTAAGTCCACACTAAGTCCACATGTAGTCCGCAGTTAAACCAAACCACACTAAGTCAATAGTTAGTCCACGTTTTGTCCACAATTAGCCCACATTTAGTCACAGTTAGTACTAGGGATGTGACGAAGTTCGAATTCGAATCCGACGACATTCGAACTTCGACGTTTTTTGAGCAAATTCGAATCCGACGGATTTTTAAAAAAAAATGCCATCGGATTCGAATTTGAAAAATTACCCTTTTCAGGTCAAACACGGCCGTAGAAATCGTAACTAAAATTTAAAAAAACCTAGAGACTTTCGAAAAACCCGAAAATAAAAGAAAACAGATAAAACTAAACTCCTGGACCTTCCTTACTTCAGCTGTCCATAGATTAGTCGTCGTATTTGGTCATGAACGTATTTTACCCCTTTTAGCCAAGTGTTGACCAAATCCGCATCCGCATTCGAATCCGAGGGATTTATATTTGCCAAATCCGAATCCGACAGATGCGGATTTTCATCAGCTCCGTCACATCCCTAGTTCGTACACTGGCTTAAACAGTGCTATTTACGTTAAACATTTAAATGTTTATAGACGGGGTTGTCCAGCCGTGTGAAGGATAAGAGGAAATGTGGTTCAGTAAATGGCTTAAACCTACTGCTCCACCTATGACACTCGCCCTAATCCATACGCCCTAGCGACGACTGATGTTTCGCTGCACCGCCCCTGCGAAGTAATAAACTCTAGCGCCCTTGTCTAAGTCCACATTGCAGTGGCGTAGCGAACACGCGCCCTGGGCACAATACCTTTTTTATTTCTCCCTCCCCCCCCCCCCACATTTGAAAACCATATAATATTATATGTAAAATATACCATTTGGCGCCCCTTTATGAGTAGCGTCCGGGGTATGATGCCCCCCCATCGCTACGCCACTGCCCGCTTGTGGTCATCTTTAGAGCCAAAAAGAATGTCTGTCGCAGTAATACCAAAAATAAAAGTGGCGCCCTAGAATGAGGTAAAGTTGGCTGTTCCCCCCCCCCAGACCACCTGAAGACGGTCCTTGCAAACAGAAGCTTGGCAGCAAAGCAGCCAATCATGGTGATGGAGTCTGGAATGGAGGGTGTTCAAACAGTCACCCAGAAATACATGCGACAACAAGAGCTGTAACAGTTTCCTCCTCCCCTTTCCCAACCACCACCACCCCTCACACCCGTACGCGTCTTGATGTTTGCTGTTGTCATTTATGGTGTTTGTTTGGTTGTTGTGGTGTTGGTGGTTGTTCTTGTTGTTCCCCCCCCCCCGCGTTCCACCGGTGACACACTGGTTGGTGCACGCTACTGCTGGTGTATTTTGGTTAACATAAATTTAAAATAATACAGTCGTTTCCCCTCTCTTTTATTTTTTAAACTTTTTTTAATGTCAAAAACATGAGTTGGCAACACTGCGTGTTACAGGGGAGGCGGGGAGGAGGGGGTGAATTTCATTACCCGAGGGGGGGGCGTCGCTGCGTTAACGAGCAGCATCGCTCATTTCAGTTGCCATGGAAACCGTGATGCTAATTATATACAAATGGTTGGCTTTTTTTTTATTTTTAAGCACCAGGAGGAACTAACTCTTGTAGTTTAATGCTTGGGTGGGGGTGGGGGAAAGAACTAGTCAGCTTGTTTTCGTTTTACATTGGCTACATGCATTCAACAGAACTCTTTGAAAAAAAAATGGTTGTCAAATCTGCAAACAGTGGCACTACTAATTCATACAATCCTTATCCAGACGTAATAAAGAAAAGTGTATTGTTAAAGCTTTTTAAATAATTCGCTGTGCTGCCAACAAATTCTCTAGCGTGTTCTGTTATACGATATACAGGTTAGGAAATGCGGTTAGAATCTTGTATTATTAGCGTAAATTGAAATTGTGTCTTTAAATTATTTATTTTTAATATAAATTGTGATGTATGCGCTGCCCGAGCAAGCTGTGAAAACGCCCATACACGGAGGGCCGAAGAAATGGGTGTAAGGGACATCCACCCCACCCCCACCTCCCCAGTCGGGCACAGTAGTCGTATATAAAGTGACTTAGCAATGGGGGGGTGGTGGTGGTGTGTGAGGGAATCAGAGGGGCCACAGATGATTATATACTGGGGCCCCAAGATTAGCAGAGCGGCCGCTGTATTTCCTCTCTACTCCCTCCACCCACCCACCCCCAGAGTTCTTCGTTGATAAACTCGACTTACACCTTGCAACACATCAAAAGACTATCTGGTGGACTTTACAGTCAGGTACTAACACGTGCAGTTGCAGTAACAACTGTAGTGGTCAATCTCGCCATCCAGTTACATACCCCCCTATCTCCCCCCCTCCCTTGAGTCCCTAGATTCACGCGGTGCACTACATGGACTGTGTGTGGGGGGGAGGGGTTGCGTCCCATATTCAAGTATCTCACTTGGCGTCAATAGCTATGAATGGACTGGACTGGACGGGTAGACGCCCCGTGTCCACCTGCCTTAATCTCACAATGGTCAGCGGTCAACTGCCTTGTCCCCATGTATGAACTCGCCGACCTGTCTTCTCGACAAGGGGGAATCACTCTTCATTGACAAAAATGAACTTTTGATTATCTCCCCCTATCTCTCGCAGAGAACATTTGGTCATTGGACTGTCCGTTATCTTAAGTACAGGTGGTCATCTCTATACTGTGGTCATCTCTATACTGTGGTCATCTCTATAATGTGGTCATCTCTATACTGTGGTCATCTCTATACTGTGGTCATCTCTATACCATGACTTTTTTAGCGGTAGCTGAGAGAATTGTGTTAACGTCTCAATCAGAACTTTCGTACAGATAGTCAAACTAGGCAACCACCTGAGGCCCCCCACTGCCCAAAAGGGGGCCCCTTGTGGAATAAATTTCTTGTAAATATCAGACTTGGAGGGGGGCCCGAAGGTACTTTTATATAAAGCCCCCCCCCCCGCAATATATCTGAAATCTCTTCTAGGGCTCTCATCAAAGAGTTCACGGCGGCTCTAGTCTCAATGAACAAACAATCATGCAAGACTAGTGTTAAATGAATAGGAATAGTACATTATCATTACGTACGATCTATTTAGAAATCAACCGTGCATTGTATGAACTCGTCTAACCCACTTATCTATAGTGTAACGTCCTCAAATATAATAACATATAAAAAAAAATATGGCCATAGTGGTAAAGCACTCGACTATCGACATGAAGGTACCTGGCTTGATCTCCGGTGAGGATCAAGAAAATTCTTCAGGTCTTGGCTCAAGTTCCCGATATATCTCCCGTGGTGTCTCCATGTCCATTGCACTATCGGCTATGGTGGGGGGGGGGGGGTGAAAGAAGGGCACCAAAAAAACCGTCCCATTAGTGGTTTATGGGATCTAAGAGATTTCATCTCATCCTTACGGGGGCCTCACACACCATCAGGGCCGGCATTACGAATTGTCGGGCCCAATTTAACGGGTGCCTACGAGGCCCCTTTTTTCTAACATTTTTACGTGACAGCCATTAATATTAATATAAATGTACATTGCGGGGCCCCCTGCTAGACACGGGGCCCAATTAAGAGCAATCGGCCATACCGGCCTAAGGCCTTACACAGATATTTGGAATATTTTAATTGAAGCGTGAAGCGCATTCACAGAAGATCAGAAATTGAAAAGAACTAATATTCCTTTTAAGAACTCATCAATGAACTAGTGAACTAGTGAAAGCGCTCGGCGGTTCTCAATGTGAACAATTTTGATCTTTGACTGGGCCATTAACTCTTTGTTTCAGATGAACTATTTCCCCATTAGTCTCCCCTGCTGGGAGGAAGGCGGGCTTTATGGTTAGCTAATGAGTTTTCAAGAAGGTGGGTTCCAAATAAGTTTCAATCCCAGAGAGACTTACCCCCCCCCCCTCCGGGCTTCCCATGTTCATTCAGGTAGAAAATTTGTCGGCGAAACTTTTATCGTCTTTACTTTTAGGGCTGTTGTTAACGTTACTATAGTGATGGTAAAAAAAAAAATATTTATATTTTATCGAAGCTGAAAATACCGAAATTATCACAAATGTTTGCAAATACCGGTTTTTCTTTTTTTTTTTTTTTTAGAAAAACTAATAACGGTATTTATAATCAACAGAACGGTTCATGGGTTTTTTTTTTCTTTTTGTTGTTGTTGTTGATATTCTCGAGGGCCGGATCTTTGTTTGTGACCACTAGTAACAAACGTTATTCCACGCAAGGCCGTCGAATGGGATCTATGACGTCACGTCGCATAGACTCAACGCCTTTAAAAACGGTTACAACCTATTTGCACCTCCGAGGATATTTAAAAAAAAAAAATAATAATAAAAAAAAAAATTTACGAGCAGTGGGTAAATTCATCCTGGGCATGTCGCGGTGACACGGTTCTACAGCAGACGACAAAGGAGATTGGCAGACATGAGGCATTAGCCAGCACAAAGGCTTGTCACTCTGAATCCTCAACCAAGCAGACGTGAGGTCATCTTAGTAAATGTGTGGTTCAAATGGTCGGGAGTTGGCGGTCTTACGGGCTGACGACTAGGGCAGCCACACTCCCCTCTCACAACCAAAGGTCTCCCCCCTCACAACCAAAGGTCTCCCCCCTCACAACCAAAGGTCCCCCATCTCACAACCAAAGGTCTCCCCCCTCACAACCAAAGGTCTCCCATCTCACAACCAAAGGTCTCCCATCTCACAACCAAAGGTCTCCCCCCTCACAACCAAAGGTCTCCCACCTCACAACCAAAGGTCTCCCCCCTCACAACCAAAGGTCTCCCATCTCACAACCAAAGGTCTCCCATCTCACAACCAAAGGTCTCCCACCTCACAACCAAAGGTCTCCCCCCTCACAACCAAAGGTCTCCCATCTCACAACCAAAGGTCTCCCACCTCACAACCAAAGGTCTCCCACCTCACAACCAAAGGTCTCCCACCTCACAACCAAAGGTCTCCCATCTCACTACCACGCCACCACCAAAGGTAAGGGGGTGGGGGGCGCATGCGACAGTCACTCGGCGCCCATCGGACTTCACCTCCATCCCTCATCGCCCCCCCCCCACTCTCTTGAGGCCTGTAACATACCCGGTGCCATTTACACCTGAACGGACACTTCACCCAACCTTTCTCCATCCCATAATATAACACGCTTATCGACACAAATATGGCAGGCTGACGGCGCTTCAAAGTCACTCAACGATCTTTCGTCAAAATCGGTGTGTACATTTTACCCAAACCCTTTTACACAATCTTATTTAAACACATCTAGCAGTGTTGGCCTCAGAGCCACTCAATGGCACAGCGATCCTTCGCCAAAATTGGTGTGTACATATTACTCAAACCCTTAACCATCCCGTAATAACACAATCTGATTTACACACATCTAGCTGTGTTAGCCTCTAAGTCACTCAATGACCCAGCATACCTTAGTGATTGTGTGTGTGTGTGTGTGAGAGAGCTCGCGCATCTATGACGGTTTCTACACGTTGACACGTTATGCTAACACACCCCGCGCGCGCACACACGCACACACACACACACACACACACACACACCTTTGGCGAAATGCCTGTAATATTATCAGTCGCAAAGGTTTTAATGGTGTGGAAGGATAGAGGGGGGTGTCGTAACTAAATCAACACAAAAACATCTTTACATATACATGTATACTTGTATATATATATATATATAATTTTTCAACCCCCACGGCATATAAATGGACAGATAAACCGGTCCGACAACTCTAAGCGAGTGTGCTCTCCTCCTCTAACCCGACTTACCTCCCCTTTTCAGCACTGTATTATTATTATTATTGTTAAACAATGTCACTGATGAGACACACGTTTTTTGAAATATAATAAAAGAAGGGGGGGGGGGAACCTATGTTTCGGGCTCAGTTTGGTATTAAAAGTAGTATATCTACAGTCACCTGGGCGCTGAACAACTCTTTTTTTTTTTTACAATACGGCAGACAATGTCGGGGACTGGGTGGGGGTGTGGGAGGGGGGAGGGGAGGGCAATAGACATTACGTCGTGCGAAGCTAAGAAAGTAGTGTTAGTGGACTATGTTCATGTAGTGTATGTACTGTGTTGGGTATGAAAAATATGAAACCACCCCTAGAAAACTTCCGGTTAAGCAGATGGGCGGCACCGTCATGCCGCACAATAAAAAGTTTAACCGTTGGTTGTGAAAAGAAATTCCCTCGCTATAAATAAAAAAAATGAAAAGGATTGCATTTGAATGTTTGATTATACGGGTAAGTGTGTGTGTCTTTCCATTGATAAACTCTTTTCTCTGTTCTCTAAGTGGAAAAAACGTGAAAATATTTTACGAGTGTTTTCATTGGTTGACTTGTAAGTTTCCATTTATTTTATAAATAGGCATGTTTTAATTTCTCAATTTGATTTTTTAGAGCATTTTCGAAAAAAAAATGCTCTATTGTCCCCGTTTTGTCTGTCTGTCTGTCCGTCTGTCCGTCATCACCCTAGATCTCAACAACCATAAGTCCTAGACCCATGATGTATATATCATTTTGTAGATCTTGGCCTGCCAAGAAATGACTTTTTTCCATTTCTCAGGGCCGTAAAAGGGGCCTTAGTACCGTTTTTACTATATAAGCTATATTAATAAATGAGCGCTATATCTCAGCAACTATAAGTCTTAGACCCATGATGTATATATCATTTTGTAGGTCTTGGCCTGCCATGTGTACATCAAAAGTTCATTTCGCGATAGGACCTCTGAGGGCCGGGCTTCAGGGCTCCTAAGGGGCTTATATATTATATATACACCTTGTACGTTCAATAGCCCGTTCATTTGGTGCGAAATACTGCAGCACGTAGTTTCGTCAAGATTTATTAAGAAACTCATCAAATGAAATAGTAAGCTTGTGTTCTGAGTTTAATTGAAAGTATCAGAGCTATGCAACAATTGACGGAGTTTTTGGACGATTAAATGACTATAATTTCGAATGTTTTCAATTATGAGTCCTATTTCAGTAACCACAAACCATTTGTAGTTAGATTTAAGAGAAAATAATTTTTTTTTCCAATATAAAGAAACGTCTTTATAATTTTTTTTTTTTACAGATATATGCATTACACAAATGAATTTATAAACATTTCCAAAATTTACAAATATTTACTGAAAGATAGCATAAGTACTGATACATAACATGAAAATGCGCTAACACGTCCTGTGTCCAGAATGGAACAGGCTTAATTGCTTGTTTTTTTTCGTGGCACAACATCGAAAGCAAGTGTGTGTGTGTGTGTGTGTGTGTGTGTGTGTGTGTGTGTGTGTTTGTCGTGAGAAAGCCATTTTGAAATGTTAGGCTGTGGCATATGTAAGGCTGTGGTATATGTAAGGCTGTGTTATATGTAAGGCTGTGGTATATGTAAGGCTGTGGTATATGTAAGGCTGTGGTATATGTAAGGCTGTGGTATATGTAAGGCTGTGGTATAAGTAAGACAAGAGCCGGTCACACGAGGCCCACGGATATAGGCATTCTAGGCGGGTTGGGGGAGGGAGGGGTGAGTCAAAACAGCCCCTATCAGACCCCCCCATCTTGGAATGAATGTGTAGAAATTAATACTGGAAGGGAGAAGGGGAGGGGGGAGGGGGGGACTTTGGTAATAGGGGCGTCTATGTAGACTATATCAGGGGAAACTTTACCAAAAGATATATCTTCAAGTTGGTTGGTGTGAAGATAACTTGATCAAATCCTTTTTTCTGTGTGTGTTGGAAGGTCTGTGTGTGTGTGTGTGTGTTGGAAGGTCTGTGTGTGTGTGTGTTGGAAGGTCTGTGTGTGTGTGTTGGAAGGTCTGTGTGTGTGTGTGTTGGAAGGTCTGTGTGTGTGTGTTGGAAGGTCTGTGTGTGTGTGTGTGTTGGAAGGTCTGTGTGTGTGTGTTGGAAGGTCTGTGTGTGTGTGTGTTGGAAGGTCTGTGTGTGTGTGTGTGTTGTAAGGTCTGTGTGTGTGTTGGAAGGTCTGTGTGTGTGTGTGTGTTGGTCTCTGTGTGTGTTGGAAGGTCTGTGTGTGTGTGTTGGAAGGTCTGTGTGTGTGTGTGTGTGTGTGTGTTGGAAGGTCTCTGTGTGTGTTGGAAGATCTGTGTGTGTGTGTGTGTGTTGGAAGGTCTCTGTGTGTGTTGGAAGATCTGTGTGTGTGTGTGTGTTGGAAGGTGTGTGTGTCTGTGTGTGTTGGAAGGTCTCTGTGTATGTTGGAAGGTCTCTGTGTGTGTTGGAAGGTATGTGTGTGTGTGTGTGGGAAGGTGTGTGTGTGTCTGGGAAGGTCTGTGTGTGTTGGAAGGTCTGTCTGTGTTGGAAGGTCTCTGTTTGTTGGAAGGTCTGTGTGTGTTAATAGGGTTAGAGTTATCTTCAATATGTCTGTGTGTGTGTGTGTGTGTTTGTTGGGAATTCTGTGTGCCTATATGTTTGTAACAATAATTGAATTGTGTTATTGCACGTTAGTGTACGCCAGGTGCATGTTGTGCTCCTCTATGATCATCCATGTGAGTCGTCGTGACTGACAACAGCGAAGAGACCAGTCAAAATAAAAATCCCCCCCCCATACTTTCCCGTCCCCCCCCCCATACATTTACTACACATCCTTAATTCTCAGCGGAAATATTGTTATTCCACCTTCAAGCATATTAACATAAAACAAGTTGACCAATCACGGACCTTGGTCTAGACCAGTGCTTCTCAAAGTAATGGGCCGCGGCCCCCTAGGGGGCCGTGGACTGTCCGGAGGGGGGCTGTGGAATTTTTGAAAATGTGTCACATAAAATATAATTAACCTAATGTATTGTATGTAAATAGTATTAATATATGTTTAAAAAAAATCTAGTTTATTTTTATATGCTGCATCCTTTCACTCTTTCATTGTTAACATTAGAAAAAAAGCATGTATTGACTAGTAAAAGTTTGCATATAGAAGTTTGAAATTATAAATTTAACAATCTAAACCAACAAAAAAAGGTGGGGGGGGGCGCGACATATTGATTGACGTTCCAAGGGGGGGGGGCCGTGACTTCAAAAAGTTTGAGAAGCACTGGTGTAGAATACCTGCATACTAATTCCATGCGCCTGTAAACTTTAAGAACTTTATCTTGACTCCATATAACACTGTGGTGGGGGGGGGGGGTGGCTGGGGGTAGGTTGATGAATAGGTTGGAAAGTTGTGTTGAATTAATTCATATTGTTAAATTAATTTGATGCGAGAAATGTTTTAAAGTATTTTTTTTTTCCTGTTTCGAAAATGGAGTGTGTGTGTTCATGACTGATGACCAGACTGACTGACAGACGTGTGTTTATTATGTCTGCGGGTCATAATGTCAAGGTCATTGTTGCAGCGTGTCCTAAAATTCTTTAGCAAAAGGGATTAATTGACCAGGTGGAAAGTTTGTTTACCTTTCAAAACCTTTTTAATTGTCAACAAGCGATATTTTCTTACTAATAGTTTACTACTGACCAATTCTAGGTAGGACCGCAGGTGTGTTTGTACGTGTCGTCTTTGGGTTGAGTTATGTTGTTTATATTTTTTTTTGTATTTATCTAACCACTGGTGGCTTTTCATGGCTGTCAGCTTTCGGGATGTTATGAGACCGAATCCCAGAAGACACTGACCTATGGCCTATCTGTTGTCATGGTTACACAGAGGTCAGAAATATAAAAATAAAATGCATAAAAGTACTGCAGAACTTTCCTCACGTAAAATGTGGGCTGGATATTGGATCTAGAGGTGGACTTCTCATCCTTGCAGGTGCTGGATATTGGATCTAGAGGTGGACTTCTCATCCTTGCAGGTGCTGGATATTGGATCCAGGGGTGGACTTCTCATCCTTACAGGTGCTGGATATTGGATCCAGGGGTGGACTTCTCATCCTTACAGGTGCTGGATATTGGATCCAGGGGTGGACTTCTCATCCTTACAGATGCTGGATATTGGATCCAGGGGTAGACTTCTCATCCTTACAGGTGCTGGATATTGGATCCAGGGAGGACTTCTCATCCTTACAGGTGCTTGAAACCAGGATCGTCGCAACCTTTGCTAGGGGGCCCCTGCTATAATGTGCCCCCCGTCGGGTACAGTAAATAACTATATAATGAATTCGGCGTTGGGGGTCCATGTGTGGAGTATGTCTGGGGCCCCATATTATGTAGGGTCAGCCCCTTAACAGCCCTAAATAAATAAGACCGTATGACAGTGATAAATGGAAGGGGAAAGGTGTGTGTGGGGAGGGGGATGTGAAAGTGAATGACTACGGCCCTGGATGGACCAAATCCCCTACTTAGGCCGTCGTAACATGAAGGTACTGGGTTCCGTTTAACCCACCAAACCGACTTTACCGTTCAGTTTTTTGGGTATTTAAATGACATTTAATAATACATAGACAAATTATAGTGTCTTCAGTTCGTTATAAATCACAGTCATTACATAAAGTCAAGAGAGATCACAGTCATTTAATATATTCAAGGGAGATCACAGTCATTACATATATTCAAGGGAGATCACAGTCATTACATATATTCAAGGAAAATCATCTTTTAGAGAAACTTTCTACGAAATCATTTTATACCGCAAGCGACATGGTATCGAAAATCAAACCGTGTCAAGGCGAGCACAGATTGGATGAATTTCAACGAAAAATCGATACTAATCAAAAGAGACGGCAAAAGAATCGATTCTGCCATTCCAATCGTTCGTTCACTAGGAATAATCAATACGTCCATTTATTTTTTTTCTTCTGCGGATCACTTAACTATATATCTGTTAGTGTACGTAAGTGTGATCACTTAACTATATATCTGTTAGTGTACGTAAGTGTGATCACTTAACTATATATCTGTTAGTGTACGTAAGTGTGATCACTTAACTATATATCTGTTAGTGTACGTAAGTGTGTGTCTGGTCTCGGTTATGTTGATGTAGGCTACATAGATAGGTATGTTTTGTAAAAGTTTAAGACTAATTTAATGGATCGATTTTGGCTGCCTAGTATTAGATGACTATTAGCACGGACACTTATTATAACTAAAGATTCCAGGTAGTTGGAAGTGTCTCTTATGTTTGGGTGGGGGGAAGGGGTTATGAGAGCAGTGGGGGTAGGGGGGGGTTGGTCGAGTTTTGAGGTTCTCACGTTAACTTATGCGCTCGACCCACTTGTTCAAGCTGTGTGGATTACTCTGTCAGTGAAGCAGCAGGGAAATCTGGAGGCCCCCGGACACACTCAGACATGTGGGGGGGGGGGTCCTTTGTGCCGCCTAAGTCAACGAAAAGTGCTACGTAAACAAACAAACATTCTCACTCACACACACACAACACACAACACACAAACCGTTAAAGGCCATTAGCTACCGCCAGCGATGTATTGTGGATGATGCACGCGAAGGATGCACGCGAGAAGGGTACATGATAAAGATGCACGTGAATGAAACGCGTGAATGACACGCGTGAAAGGTGCATGATAAATAACGTAATTTTGTAAACACGCACAGTTTTACAATAATTGTGTAGCAGTTCATACTTAAAAGAGGGGCAAAATAAATGTAACAGAAATAATGTGAGAATAGTTTCTGTATTAGCATAAAGTTAGAAGGTACGTGAGTCATTCTAATTATGTCATCTAAATAGAAGCTAAGATTCACTAATAATAATAAAAAACGGTTATCATTTTTTTGTATCATATTACATATTCTAAGCATTATTTAATTTATTTATTTTGCATTTATGTTTTCCTTTTTCTCGCAGGAGCTGTGAACGCATCAATTAACAATGACGTAATAATCTACATTTAAAAAAAAACATAACCTACACTAGTTGTAACTTTCCGAAACAAACTTTAACCTTTGACCTCACGACCAGACGCCATGTCGAAAAGGGAGATCGTCAAAAAGGTCATTCACCTTGGCACCTGGCTCAAGGACATCATCAACGACGACTTCATGATGACGGTAGCGGCGGCCGCCAAGGACCAAACCGGCAAGAAGAGAAAGCTCAAGCTGAGCAGGGCTGGCCTGAAGCTCATACAGTCCAGATTTCTTCAGGAGAGCAAGTCGGTCTCCTACACCCTGCCAGAGATCAAGACCGTGACGAAACTTTCCGAGGCGCCGAGCTGCGTCATGTTCGTGCTCGAGGACAGTGTGAACCGATTCCGCATCCTGGCGTTCCGGTGCGGCACGGAGGCGGACGCGGCGCAGATCACGTCTCTGTTCGACCAGATCCAGCTGGACCAGCCCGCGGTCATTGAGGTCAAGAAGGAAGACGGTGAAAACTGGACGATGAAACAGCGGAACGCGCAAAACAAAGCGAACGCGAACAGGCATATGGCTGAAATCTTCAACGAAAGGAGCCTGGCCAACGGCGAGGTGAAGCCCAACGGAGCCGTGACGCTCAGTGCAACGGGCGCGAGCGGGCAGCACGCTCGCGCGGGGTCGGCTAAGCACCACCCTCACCCCCAGGACAAGTCTTCCAGAGGCGACAAGGGTCATCACAAGCTCCCCTCTTTCAAGCGAGGCAGGGGATCATCGAAGAAGAAGCACAAGGACGATACCGATTACAAAGTCGTGAAGAACAAAGGGGACGAGTACGTCATAGAGACCGAGGTATCGCAGTACCCTTACGTGTTGTCGACGAACACCCATACGGTGCTCGACCCGGAAATCGACGTGGTCAAGACTATCCCGGTGGAGGTGAAGGTCATCACCGATCACCACCACCATCAGCAGCACCCGGGGGAGCACGGGCGTGACGACAACCACCTGATCTACAGCCAACCCCACGGGCAGGAGGACAACCACCTGATCTACAGCCAACCCCACGGGCAGGAGGACAACCACCTGATCTACAGCCAACCTCACAGCGCTGCTCTTCCATCGAAGCCTCTGGTGTACACCAGCCACACGTACGCGGACAACCCGGTAGTGTACAGGCCCAACTCGAGGATGTACGACACCAGGCCGAGGCCCGTGTCCTACTACGCCGACCCTTGGGGGTCGCACAGGCGGTTCATGGGCGAGTACTCTGGCCAACCCCGTGTAGTCAGCCATCACCCATCAGGTGTGTTGTTGTGTGTTTTTTTTTGTTTTATTTTGTTGTTTGTTTGTTTTTTTTAATGACATATGACATATGACAGACATGTCATCCGTGAGACAGTTTAATAGACTAGCAAACGGACAGGCTATGACATACAGACTACAGACCTTTCATCTGTGAGAGAGTTCAATAGACAGGGCAAATGGACATGCTATAACATACAGACTACAGACGTTTCATCTTTGAGACAGTTCAATAGACAGGCAAACGGACATGCTTTGACATACAACAGATATTTATCATTGAGATTTGACAGACTATGAATCTGTCAGACGAACAATCATTCCGGAATACAGGCAGATGGGTAATTGGTAAATAGTCGCACAGACAGACAGACGAGCGCCAAACCCTCAGCCAGATATTCAAGGCATAATGCTGACAGACAGATAATGAATATGGGAGACATACAATCAGACCAAAACCCAGACAGATGATTAATTATTGAGACTTATACAAAGTCAGACAGACAGTAAACAACATAATTATAAAAAGAGGAAAAAGACGGGCGGAAATATATCTAAGACGGACACGCATTCAGACTGCAATATCAGACAAAGATTCAGTGAGAAATACAAAGAAGCAGACAAAAACAGGTTAATCTCTGACTCCATTTACATCCATCCATTTACATAACTGACTTCTAAATGAGTGCTGTCTGCACCGAACTTTGTCTGAAATAATAGCGTGGTTATATTTATTGATTTTCACTTTTAATTATAAGTGACCTGTGGACCCCATTTACTTGACATTTGACCTATGATCCCATTTACTTGGCATTTTACCTATGACCCCATTTACTTGGCATTTTACCTATGACCCCATTTACTCAATACAGGACATCTAACTTCACTTGCTTTACTTTTTTTCTACTTAGTCTAACCTGGTAGTTATCATAGGTTGTGGGGGGGGGATTCTCTGGTCGAGGTGGGGAGGGGGGGGTCAAATAAGACATCTTCAAGATAAAAGTTTCAGAACCTCTGTGATTTAACTCCTTTGTTTATATACAGCGGCTTGCGTGCATTATAACTAGACCACATTGGTACTAGCAGCACAAGAGACAATTCTGACACATTGGTACTAGCAGCGCAAGAGACAATTCTGACACATTGGTACTAGCAGCGCAAGAGACAATTCTGACACATTGGTACTAGCAGCGCAAGAGACAATTCTGACACATTGGTACTAGCAGCACAAGAGACAATTCTGACACATTGGTACTAGCAGCACAAGAGACAATTCTGACACATACGTACTAGCAATGCAAGAGACAATTCCGACACATTGGTACTAGCAGCACAAGAGACAATTCTGACACATTGGTACTAGCAGCACAAGAGACAATTCTGACACATAGGTACTAGCAATGCAAGAGACAATTCTTACGCATTGGTACTAGCAGCGCAAGAGACGGTTCTTATACATTGGTACTAGCTGCACAAGAGACGGTTCTGACACTACACTACATGGTCTTTCACGTCAGACTGTACGATCCTGGCACAATATGGGGTATTTAGAGCATTTTCGAAAATGCTCCCCGTTTTGTCTGTCTGTCTGTCCGTCATCACCCTAGATCTCAACAACCATAAGTCCTAGACCCATGATGTATATATCATTTTGTAGGTCTTGGCCTGCCATGTGTGCAGCAAAAGTTCATTTCGCGATCTGACCTCTCTGGCCGT
>JAGDYQ010000220.1:387136-400672 GCA_021962125.1 Bulinus truncatus
GGAAATTACTTAAATCGTGTGATAATCTGTTAGCAGCCGACTTAATTTGACGTATCTACACATCTGAAGATTACATTCAAAAACTCGAAAGTACAAAACAAAAACTTAATTGTTTAAAAAATCAAGTTGGGGGAAACAAAAAAAGGGAAAACCTACTATGACTTCTACATATCAGGATCACTGAGATCGATAGAAAACAATTGAACGAGGAGAGAATTTATCAACTGCCACTCACGGTAGCAAACTCGCTTTGAGCAAATGATTACACACACCTTAAGAGAGAGACAGAGAGAGAGGTAGGAGAGAAGGCAAAAAAAAACAAGAGTAGGGGATGAAAAAAACAATTTAAGAGAGAGACAGAACCCGTCACAGACAGGATTGTGAACTGTGACGAGGGGCGCTGACTTTTTTTAGTCCGCGAAACAAATAAAATGGGATAGCCTGTTTTTTTGGCAATACTATGGGGAAGGCAGGTGAGATGAGATTTTTTTAGAGAGGATACAAAACGAGTGGGCAGTCAGACATGAGAAAAATGGAATAAAGAGGACACTGTGAGACACAGTCTAAACAGGGGAAAGAGGAAAAGTAAGAACTTCAGAATACAGGTGGTGGATGGTGCTGAGAGAACAGGGACACTGTGTGAGGTAGAGCATCACAAGACCAGACCCACTAAAAGGTGTGGGGCAAGCATGATTCCAGCCCACATGTAAAGAGTAATAAATCAATCAACGGTAAACCAATTTACCTATTGCCTGAATGTTATGTCAATATCACCATAGTGCTAAGAAGGAGTAAAATTAACTGAAAATGACAAATGGAAACAAAACACAATAAGTTATACACTACATTGAATAAAACAAACACTATGATACGTGAGAATAAACCTATTGCATCATTCAATGGGAAAAAGAAAAACAATTAGATTTTCAGAGAACTGGATGTATCTTCTTTTAGAACTGAGAGGCACAACAGAAACTTGTTATAAAATTATTACTGTTAAGTCTGTTTTGTTATTTTGAGTGACAATGCTAAAAGTTGCATGTGATTCGATTCATGCGATATTAAAGGGCACTTTGAATATTTATCAGAATTTTTTAGAAAGCGAATTTTTGTGGGTCAAAGGGGCTAAGCAGTCTGTGTGTGATAATGGAAGCAGGTGTACAACCTGAATACAGAGTTAGCCTGCCGCCCCTTGGGGACAGGGGCCAAGTAAGAGGTTGCAAATTTGATGTTCTATCCGCTAGATCTTATAGGCAGCTATTTGCGGGGAGTTCACATGATCCCACAAGAGTTTTCAAATGGGCTCTCTCCCTAAATATATTTGAAATGGAGACAGCCAATGATGCTAGCATGTTTAAAAAATAAAGTTTGAACCCGCGTCAAGTAGATAGAGGGATATGATAGATAGATAGAGAGAGAAGGAAGGGGAAAAGCCGTGAACCCGTAACCAGTATTTTGCCGGTCTACTAAGCATGTGTGTAAGACAGCATTAGGCTAACATTTCAAACAAGCAATGATTTAATTGTGTGTATGATCATTTGAAAAAAGACATCAAATGTGGGACCAACTATTCACAGTGTCTACATAAAAGGGATGGACTCGCCAACAACCTACATACTAATGTGTATCCCTGTACATGGTATTTCTCGGTCAAACGAATCATATGTGCGGTGGTGACTGTATGTGTAGATATATAGCTGGCGATTGATCACGAGGATGATCTTTTGATGACTTGATAGAGATAGATAGAGATATGATAGACATTATGACAGATATATAAGCGACAGAACTTAAAACAAAGATATTACGTTTGAAAGTTGAGACACTGAATGTTCACCCGTCGTTTAAATAATCGGAAGTTCCACATTAGCAATAAAGTTCGTGGTGTTCCAGCTAGTATGATGGTATTAGTATTATGTCAAGATGTCGAAAAAAAACAACAACAAATAAATAACACAAAATTACTAAATAAAGCCAATTTCTCATCGCCTGAAAACAAAAAATAACGAAACCCAAACCACAAAACTCCCTCTCTTCCCTCCTCCATTAGAACACAATCATGGACCCTATCAATTAAAAAAAAACCAGGAGAGAGCTTATATATACATTTATTTAAAGAAACGGCAAACGGTAGACGAAATAAAAAAAATCTGTGACAAGGCCCAGATAGAACACGCTAAACAATAAAAGTTCAGATGGATAATACAAAAAAACGAAATTTAGTTACTTTCAGCCGTAGAATTTTTTGACTATAGCGACTCCCGGCAAAAGAGTTCGACTTTTGCAGATCCTGTGCATGATTAAACCCAGGAGTGGGGTTATTCGCTGATAAGAGAGAGATTACTTTTGGGGCCACTTCTGTTCTTCAGGCAAAACCCGAACTGACTTAATGGGCAAGGGGGGGCGGGCGCTCAATACTCGCCCTGGGGTTTCGCACGCCTGACTTCCGCCTAAATAGAACATATGGGGGGGGGTCAAACGGCCTCTGTTCTAATCCAGACACGTGGGTTAAATGCGTCTAAATGCTTTTCAGAATGAACCTTTTAAAATTAAACTCCAGATAACTTGGAGATGGGCCCTTATCAAGTCCCGGCACCGTGTGGGTACCGTCCAGAAGACCCAACACGACTGATACGGTCCGTCCTCACAGATCGGGTTTGAACACGCCATGAGCTCCTAGTTAAATATGTACTTTTCACTACTATCCAGCAGCTGGTCGTTACAACCTTCCGGGCCACAATCACACTTCCAGATCCGCCTATCTTATTCCGGTGACCTACTTGGACGTGTGTGTATGCGTTAATATATGTATTATATATACAGGTGTTTATGCATTTCAAAAAATTATTTATTTATGTATAGCGCAAGGTGTATGGGTGTAAAATGTAAAAGGGAGTTTTTGTACGTGTGAGTAAGGGTACGGGGGTGATACAATGAGTGTCATTGATAAAAGAAATCACCAATGAGGACTTACATTCAATCAAATGAAAAAGGTTGTTACATTCATAACATTACTCTAAGAAATTGACGTTTGAAAACAGTCAATAATATTTCAATATTGGAAAAAAGATTAGCAAGATCATAAGAACTGATTTCGTTCCCTTTTTACAAACAACAACAGGGACTACTGAAATGATCATTAGGCAAAAGTTCACAGATAAGCCAACAATGGGGAGCGATTATTTTCAACGTTAAAGATTACCTAGAAAAATGCGTATGTTGATCACCTACGAACACAAAATGGCCATGCAAATTGCTTGTCCCGTATTAACATCAACTCATTTTTGGTTTTAATGATAAATAATTGAGATAACCCTTTACTGACTCGTGTAAGAAATTGCTCTCCCGTCACTTCCATTACTCTTTTAGGCAGTTTTGAGTCATCGTTTCAGATGGAAATGGTTTGACCCTTTTGTAAGTTGACATAATTTGGGAAACAGAAACCAGTTTGAAGCTTTTACCATTTGTGAAAATTTAATGATCGCAGGAGAAGGAAGTGTGATTGAAATTTGATCATCTCTGAGTCTGTAAAGATCAAACAATGAAAACGAAAAGTTGTTCCGATCAATCACATTTGTTTAAACTTCATTGATACTTTACCTTCAGTTTAATGCCTTTGAGCAGGTTTTTCTTTGAAAATCTCTATGTATTTCAAAAAAAATAATGCACACGAAAACTGCTGAATACACAATAGATATATTAGAGAGAGAGAGAGAGAGAGAGAGAGATATATGAGTTAGTGGTAGCGGCAGAGGCTGTTTATATGTTATATAGAGAGAGATGTAAGTTGGCTAAAAAATACTTTAACATTTTATAGTTACAAGATAAAGAATGGAAAACGCACACTACTCTTCCTCATCTCTTCTACATTGTGATAATATCTGCCAAACAGGGGCATGATGGGTAACTATCAAAGATTACACCATTTGAAGAACAATACTTTGCTATTTAATTGGAAAGTTGGTTTGAATTATATTCGGTAACTACTAACTGATCGACACTCTCTCTCTGACGATAACGCTTGGTGCGGGGGGGGGGGGGAAAAGCCATTAAAGGCCCCAATAATTGGCTTTTTCGGTTAGTAATTTGGAATCGTAAAAGATCGTGGAGGCGAAGGCCGGAGGTCGACCTGCGATCAGTCACAATCATTCTTCAGAGATCTACAGAATATTAGAGACTGTTGAGCCAAGGGCGTCGGTCCATCAGCATGCTGACACATCAAACGCGTCCGGCACACACACTCTCCTCCGCGTGCCGTGGGGGGGTGGGGGGGGCCACCCCATTGGCTAGCTAAAGATGGGAATGCGAACAGCAAGGGGTAAAGGTGTGTAACGCGTGTGACGGAGTGGGTGCTTGGTGGTCTGTGCTTGTATGTGGGCTTAGTAAGCCCTGACAGAATGGGGGGGGGGAACGTCTGACCTCCGATGAATACGAAACAAAACAACCGACCGACCGACCCTTCGCCTTGAGAAACGAAAGAATTTGAAAGGCATTTTTTTTTAACATATAAAAAACAACAACATTCAGGTAAGAAATTGTATCCGTCAGTAGTGCGGCTGATAGAATTCAACAACAAGAAAATGTACCAATTAACAATCTGATGTGTAAACTCGCAATATTGTATAACCCTCCTCCCCCTCTCATCATCAATAAATAACAGTTGAACTTCATGCCCTGCGCGGGCATTTGTCCACCATCGCTAGATTCATGGTTGGTAGCCATTATATTTTTTTATAATGTTGTACAGGTATGGGACGTTGTCAGTCGTGGGTGCGGTAAAGCCCATCTGGTTCTAAACCTAGCGCTAAATAAGTCACACGCCGTAGCGGCCCTGCGTTCGACCTCAATAATCATGACCTGAGCCCTCAGCGAGGATGCGCCGATGGAATATGAAGCTCAGAGGATGGTTGTGGGGATGGGGCGGGGGAGAATATTAATAATCTTCACAAAATAATATAATTCAACACAAACTTTTTTATGGAAACTGTTCGAGATACGAATTTATTTCGGCACCATTTTCACATATATTCCTGTCATTGGAAATTCCCTTCACATTTGAATGATCTATTGTTAAATGGTGAACACAATACTGTCAATGTATATAGTACAGTGGAAGTCAGGCAATGGTACAGTGACTACCAGCCTTCACGGGTACCATCAAATACACCTCATATTCACACTATATGAAATCATCACTCTTTAATATACGCCAATATCCCCTGAAATTGAGCTGCTTGTTATTTACCTGCAATGTGCCCTAACTCCTTGAAAACGATTGACAGAATAATAAATACTCACCGTGATAAACCTTTCTGGGGCAACTCAGTTGCACTTGAGCGCCTATACATCCCTGCTAGTGTCACGTTCTTTTCACCCAAAGTGCTTTGATCTGGTTTGTCGCTATTCGTGATACCTCCTCTACAAAAACAAAAATAAACACCTTGGAGTAGTTAGCGTAAGAGTAATGGCAGCACTGTTGTCGGAAGAAAATAAGACGACAAGTGTGGCATATTTAGGTCAGGTCAGATGATGCCAACATTTATCTGTTTTTTATTTACCCTCCCCGTAACAAAAAAGACCATACTTCAGCGTCTGATCAGGGCGGTAAAGAAACGGGCAGTGGCTTACAGCCCGATCGGCCAAATATTTTATCTCTCATTATCATACATTCCCTGATAATGCAAACTAACAAGATGCTCAATCGTGAATGCACTGATAGTCTACTGGGGGATATGCCGGGGTGGGGAGAGGTAGACGTACCACATGCCCAGCACAAAGTGATGTTTGTTATCCTTATTATCCACAAAAAATCCAACACTAAACAGAAGATTTACCGTGGATACGCATACAACCATTAATTATGATAGGTGAAATTAATAATGCTCGATCAACGGAGTTAGCTCAACTTTCGTCAATACCCAGTGAGCAATTTTTTTAAAGAGTCGTGAAACCCACAAAGTTTCATAAATTACTACAAACGGACCGGGTGCCAGAGCCTACATGGTTCCTTTAGGGTGCGTACTTTGGGATTTTAAGAGCCCAATGCCTAATGATTCTTCATTATTTTACTTTGCAGAGGGGAAACCGTGAGCATGTGCTTTTGAGGCTCATACTTGGTGGTTCACAGTGGGGAATTGAAGTCGGTAAGCTTGATGTTTATATGCATATAGAGGAGTTCCTTTATGCTGATATTATTAAATGATGTTTGATCTCACGGGCTCTAAGAGACTAAGTCTCAGCCCACAGAAAGCACAAATTTAGAGTCTTCAGAGAGAGATAGATAGATATTTTGACAGAGAGAGAGAGAGAGAGAGAGAGAGTAGAGAGAGAGAGAGGTGGGGGAGAGAGAGAGAGGTAGAAGATAAGGGCAAATGGGCGGGTAGTTTCAACAAGTACCAAATAAAATGTACTTTGAAAATAATTGCAAAAACAAAACAAAAAGTGGCTGACTGTTGGGCAGCTGGGCAGAAAGTATATGAATTAATTCCTATATTTCCCATACCACCTAATTAATTTTAAAGAAGAATTGCGGGGGGAAAAGATGAAACAAAAAAAAAATTACAATTTAAAAATAAATTGTAAAAAACAACTAAAACAACAATTTAACCCAACAACAAAACAAAAAATGAAACAAAACCGTTGTTAAACTTAGAATTGTACTAAAAGTTACTTTTATTAAAACTAAAACAATCCCTCTGCAGTACATTTTGAAGACATTATATTCAGAAAAAAAAAAAATTGACTGATCATCACAACAATCCAAAAACACAAAGAAAGAAAAAAATCCTTACATTAGCCTGAACCAAATACACAGCTAGAATGAAATTTACTTAGAATATTCATCCTTTTATCAAGATATTCACGACATACAGGGGCTGGATACACTGAACACGTGAGAGCTGACCATGGACAGACATCCCTACCCGTACCGGATCACCAGCAAACCGGGGAACCAATTGGATGATCGGCGTGAAGGTGGGAGCCACAAAAGGGGGTAGTAGCTGAAGAGTGCACATGTGTTGTAGAGCTGGCAATAATCAAGCCACACAATAAAACGATGATAAAAGGCCCTATCACCAGGCTAATCAGGACATGCCAACAGCTAACAGACAGAAGCTGCAAGACAAACGATTACTGCTAAGATTTAACAAATATTTATTTAATACCATCTTGAAGATCTACTTTCAAAGTATATTGGTCAAATCGTAAATACTTGTTTGGCCCTTCAAAATAAAGGTTGGGATAAATGTATTAAAGCTGTGCAAGAAGAATGCCCGCCGAGTATATAGTGTTCATTTAATATCCCCCACCTTATAATCAAGCCCACGCCGTAATACTAATGATGTGTACTGATTGAATGGGGTGTTGGGCCCCAAAAAGCAAAACAAGGGTAGACAGTATGGGATCAGGTATCTTAATCCAAGACATTTTCCAGCATTTGTTGGCCTGTCCCCGTGAGTGGCTAAGCACCGATGCGTAAGGCAGCATATCTTAGAGGAGTTTCTAAAATGCTTCTACGTTCTGGAAATAAATAATTAAGACCAACGCAACTTGTAAAACTGAATTGTCAGCAGTTAGTTGAAAACAAAAAAGAAAAAGGGAATTTGATTTCATAATAAACTGTACTCAAAGAAAAGAATTATATAATTTAAACAAGAAATGAAAGACAAAGGTCCATTCCATTATTAGTCTGCATTGGATCTTGTTCTGAAGAGCCCTCGCTTGCAAGACCTATACATCTATTTAGTTGTTATAAATACATGCTTAATTTAGAATAAAAACAAAAAACGTGCGGGAGCCTAAAAAAAAAATCTCATCATTATACATACGAATAAAATTTCCCTGTAAATCCTTTGTACAGAGTTATATCCTTTTAGAGCTTGACTTGGTTATTTTTGGTTTCGGGGCAAGATCCCATTTTTTGAAATGACGGTATTTTAAAATGGAATACTGTTGTGTTAATTCCTTTACTTTCACTGAAATGAACCCAATTTGTATTATTATATTGGATTTTTTTTAATTATCATTACACGTTCACACTGTATAAAGTAAATAATGACATAATTGGCCCCCAATTGTGAACAAAAAACACCCACAAAACAACAACAATATGAAAATCAAATTAACTAAGACTCCTCTGATAATATTTATACGTGGAGAATTGAACAGCAAGTACAATAATTTTAGAACTCAATCAACGCTGATCAAAAACGCCGACGACAAAACCCAAATTACACACTGCATCAAAAATAAAAATTCCACCAAAGGAAATCAGCCGTTAAAAAGTTAAAGTCGTTAATCCCTTCAAATAACCGATCTTCAGACCAATAAAACAAACGCAGTAAGACCGACCGACTCCGCGTCAAAAACAACAACAACAAAAACAAAAACACACAGTGAATGCGTCTGTGTGCGTGTTTGAACAACACAATAATCAAAACTTACCTGTAGGAAAATCCAAACCTTCGAACATGAAAAAGAAGAGATGGTGGGAGGAGAATACATGTCAACGAAATGTAAAGGATTGATAAGGTTCTTATAATAATTAGATGATATATCTCTAAAGTAGTGGGTGGCATTCTTCATATAAGGCAGCAACAAGGCTTGTTTGATTATCTAAAAGGAGAGGGACAAGAAAAGATAGAGATGATGATATCTTGCACGAGTCAACCCTGTAAAGGTCTTGGTTGAGCTCCTACGACCACCTAAGTTGCATAATGGGTACGAGATATTGCCTCGTTCATGGTCGTAGGCAGAGGTATAGAGATTTGAAAATAGAGTAGGACAAAACAATAAACCACTGAACATAAACCCTCAATAGCTTGAGGGTCACCATAATCATCTCCAATAAATCTGATCCCAATTGGAGTCTTCACACTCCTCCGGGGAATCCAAACGGAAAGTATACAACCGTGATCTGAAGTGAGGGCCCGCTGAAAACAAAATGATTTAAACTTGGTATACACATTTGTGAAATTATGAGAGAAGGGATTTCTATTAATCCTAAGAAATCCCATAGCTATCTATAAGATGAGAAAAAAAAAGAGGGGGGTGATAGGCGTCACATTAAAACATCTTAAAACAAAAAACGATACAAATGTCGAGCTGGAGGGTTGAGGGGGTTTCCAGAACGTAAAAAAAATGTAAATGTTAAATGGAATGTTTCGATAGTCTCTGTTAATAAGTTGAAACTTGTAACCATGACCCCAGAAATGGAGTAGGTTAATCTGAACCGATCCTAAAGTAGAGAACTAGACCACATGGAGCACTTCCTTGGGAAGAAAAGAAAAAAAAAAATATATATATATATATATATATATATATATATATATATATATATATATATATATATATATTTGCTCACATCCAAAACAACCCCTCCATATAAAATAGGATCTGGAAAACTTAAGAGTTCACGCAAAAAACATATCATATACAAAATGTTGGCAATGCTGGCTAGTTATGAACTTAATCTGAATAGTTCAAATGGTTGGGGGGGGGGTCAGGGAAGCCACTGGCTTCGGGAGTCACAAAACCGTTGAGCCGGACTGAACTCAACATAGAGACTAACGGATCTGGCTATCTGAGGATTCACCTCTACAGCTTTGGTTACCATATTCAAACCGTAGAGCCAAACGCTAATAAGCAGACTTGACTGCTATGGGGCTCTGTAAATATCTTCAATAATAACAATTAAAATAATAATTGTATAAGCACAACATAAAAACTGAAGGTATTATTAGCACAAAAAGCTGGAAGGTATTATTAGCACAAAAGTTGAAGGTATTATTAGCACAAAAAGCTGAAGGTATTATTAGCAAAAAAAGCTGAAGGTATTATTAGCAAGCGAAAAAAAAAATAAAAAAGTCGTTATGCTTTTGGTTTAACTTTGGCAACTTGGATGAAATTTGAATTTCCACCCCTGGTCTATCAATTTATTTTTAATTTAGGGAAAATTCAATCTAGATAAAAGGAAGGCGTGCGACTTTTGATCCCACATTTTTCACTCCACACAGCGGCTGATAACTAATTTTTGTGTCGATAAAATGAATTTTCAAAAGTTTTATGAAATCAACAGCATCAAATACACGCGGACCAAAAAAATGTGTAAAGTGCTCCTCCGAGAAAGACGAACATAACTTTCAAAAAAAAAATTTAACATGACTGATGGAGTTCATGCTAAACTGAAGACAGTGGGAGAATAAAGAGCAGTTTTAATGGGGGGAAAAACTGCACAGACACTGGTGAGAAAAAATAGGATTAATTATGTTTTTATTTTACTTCAAACTAATTGCCAATGGGATTTCGTTCAACCCCTCAACATTATGCAGATAACCATACCTAAGAAAAAAGACCTAAGATTCTTAAATATGGTAATACTTTAAAAACTGACGCCTAAAAACTCTTGTGATTTTTACAACTATTGTCAAATATTTTTTTTAATCCTTTGTTCCTCATTGTAATATATTAATTTAGTGCATTTTATGTCCTAATCTTCTATATTACATTTGCCCTGAAAAATATCATTGAAATAAAGAAAAAACAGCATCCCTGGTAAAATGTAAGATATTCTATTTTTTTGCAAAATAAAATAAAAAGATGACCCCCTTGAAACCTAGAGTTTGGAGAAAAATCCAGGCTAGCTATTGCATTAAGAAATGCCCTCAGATTTAACAAACATATGGACAAATGCTAGGTGACGGCAATTTTACTTAACCCTAACACTGGCCGCCCAGTCAGCAAACCCCCTCTATCACCCCATGTTCATTAAGAGAACGAGACCACAATAATACAATAATATCATTATATCAATCAATATATGTGAAACCGCACACCGTATGACCAGACGGGTGGAGAGAGAGATGTATGGCTCTAGCTACATCAAGATCCTAGCTGTGATAACATAATGAAGCACTCATTCTCTGAACTAAGAAAACATTGTTAGGTTTAATGGTGAAAAAAAAACATTTGCAAAATTGTAGCTGTCTGCACCTATGCAATTAACTGCACAATCAGCTTTTATAAAAAAAACAAAAAAACAATGCACACAATTACACATTGAATGCTGTAAATACAACATGCTGGGACAAATGCAACTGCAAGCTCAAAAGAAATTCTGACATTCAATTTCCAAGTATTTATGTTACATTAAATTGGTACACTCTAATGAAGGTGGAGGTGGGGGCAAATTTGTGCATGTGAGGGGCTTTGACCACTGAACACGTTAAACAGGCATAGTTTACATAACGGCGTGAAAAATTTTGAAAACAACATGGCATCACAGTTTGCACGAATAAGTAAAGATGTTTCAAGACTGTTATACCAGGCCATTTTTCTATTTGGTCTCATCTAAAATGTCCAATTAAAAGACGCACCTGATTGAAAAACCTTACACACACAAAAATACAACAATTTATATATAATGAAGTGCCTCTCTAGATGAATAGGCCTAATC
This sequence comes from Bulinus truncatus, assembly GCA_021962125.1. Taxonomy (NCBI): domain Eukaryota; kingdom Metazoa; phylum Mollusca; class Gastropoda; family Planorbidae; genus Bulinus; species Bulinus truncatus. The sequence goes on from JAGDYQ010000220.1 coordinate 398,592, forward strand.
CTTAACCTATCATAAATAAAAACTATTTATTCTGAGAGATTAATAGTCAATAATTTCAATACCCCCCAACTCATTTAAAAAGAAGTTAAACTGCCAAAAGAATTTATCAAATGTAAAAGGGAATTTTTACCATTAAAATTTTTATAAAAACTTGTATTTTAGAAAGAACTTTAATGCTTTATACAATTTAATAAATATATGAAACTAATTTAAAACTGAAAACGAATGTCAAAATATAGAATTTTTGTTTTCAAAATCGAAAAATGTACACTGCTATATGGTATCAAAGAGAAAAAAATAATAGTATTATCATACTTGTACTGTAGACAATGGCAATGCTCAGAAAATTAGTGGACTAATGCAAGAAAAAAATGTTGCTCGTGTTATATTTATTCAAGTTAATCACAGTAGATTTACTTTCCCTAAATAATTCATTAGAGCCACATTCCTTTTAAAAATTATTTATAGATTAGACGAAATTACATTAAGACCTTTACATACCGACTTTGTAGTGACTACTTTACCAATTAAATAAAGTGATCTCATGGGCTGGACTCTTGTTTAAAATTTCATTTTTTTTATTTAAAAATGACAAAAATTAATGTCCTTAATAAAGCTTAAAGTTAAAATTATGATTTGTAAACATATATAGTAAAACTTCCATATCAGGATATGTTGGTGTGTCCACTAGGGAACACAAATTGTACAGTTATCAGATTATTAAGATATCACTTTTATTATAATTAGTTAGCAGCTTTCGCATTTAAATTTGTATTCTTCTATATAAATAACCATTATATATAATATTGTTATAGTTCTGTAGAGTAAAATTATATATTATTTGATACAAACAACCGCAACAAGATGAACTTGTTACTGATGATAAAACTAATAAAAAATGTACTTAAAGAAATGCACTCTGTTAGAAGACCAAAATGACCATTATATTAGGTATAAGGAACATGACATATATAAATTTTATAGGGTATAAGTTAAAGAACATGACATTATAATTTTTATAGGGTATAAGGAACATGACATATATAAATTTTATATTTTTTTCAGAATTTTTTTCAGGATTAGGGATAGAGATAGATATCAATTTGTACGCGAAAACTCTCTGGAAATAGAAAAAAAATAAATGCCTACCGAATCGTACATATACTAGGAGTCAACCAAACGACCAAACGTTGGGCCGAGTAACAAGTGCCTTAAAGAAAACACTAAGAGGTTTTAAGTTTAAAGTAAAGATTTAAAAGAATAAGTTAAATATATAATTAAATTTTAGGTCTTTTAATATTATGACTTATGTTTTAGTTAAGACGTTAGTTATTTTTTTCTTTAAAATGTATTACAAACATTATTTAAAATTAATAGCATATTTTCAATCTATACAATGCAAGACTCGCCTGATTTTTAGCTACAAATTAAACAAGTCTTAACTCCTTAACAAATAAAAAGCAAAACTAATGTGGATTTTAACAGTGCCTGTAATCTGCAGTGCCTGTAATGACAAAGTGCATAGGCCATAGGCTTGCAAGAGAATTAACCTAGTTATTTACGTATCGTCATGGATCTACTATTTTTAGTCGAAAAAAAAAAAAAACTGTTTTAAACTAACTGCTGTACTAGTTTATGTCCTACCTTTCGTAATAGCAGGTTCGATGAAGGCGTTATAATCACTCAAGGTATATAGATCTCACTGTATAAATATCTTGCTTATTTATCATATAATTGTAAAAGTGTTTCTGTTAAAATTCAGTAAATCCACGAACAGTGGCACCTTCAACAAACGAACAGATTTTATTCACTGAGCTATATAATATTTTATAACAGATCAGTGGTTTTCAGTCTAAGCTTGTTCATTGGCCACAATAGTTACCTAGGTCAAGAGCTGGAACAAAAGTATGATTATCTTCCTGCACTTTTATTATGGGAATTCTCCATTTTGAATGACCACAGTAAGCAACATATAAAGTAATTTCATTGAAATTAAGTAAAAAGCTAAAAATAATCCCTATTTATTTATGAATTATTTGAACACGAAATATTTAATATAAAAATATTTGGTTCATATTTTT
>JAGDYQ010000220.1:401172-451172 GCA_021962125.1 Bulinus truncatus
GTAACATTATATTTCCTCTACTAATTTACGCGTTTGTTGAACTTAGTGTGCAACTAACATGGATAAAGAACAGAGCCGTCTGTAATGCCCCCCCCCCCCTCCCCCTAAGTTTAGGTTAACACGGGTAGTTTTCAGTAGCCAACTAGCGTTAGTGGCGAAATACATACGCCCAAAAGTACTAAAGTTGTAAAAATGCCTCCCCTGGATTGGAGAAAATACAACCCCTGGATGGGAGAAATGTAAATACCGCCCCTGGTTGGGGGGAAAAGTAAATACCGCCCCTGGATGGGGGAAAAGTAAATACCGCCCCTGGATGGGGGAAAAGTAAATACCGCCTTTGGATGGGGGGAAAAGTAAATACCGCCCCTGGATGGGGAAAAGTAAATACCGCCCCCTGGATGGGGGAAAAGTAAATACCGCCCCTGGATAGGGGAAAAGTAAATACCGCCCCTGGATGGGGAAAGTAAATGGCGCCCCTGGATGGGGAAAAGGGGGTGGCGCCCCTGGATGGGGGAAAAGTAAATGGCGCCCCTGGATGGGAGAAAAGTAAATGGCGCCCCTGGATGGGTGAAAAGTAAATGGCGCCCGGGGTGGATCGCCTATTTACCGAATTTACTTTAGAAATTTCGAAATCCAACTCCAAACAAGTGTTGAGATTTCAAGCAGTATTTCTTGGTCAAGAACATTGTGGCTCAACAAAAAAATGTTTATATAAAGTTACCTTTGAACAAATGTTGACGATTCCTTTGTGTAGACGTTAAGTAAAGTTCCCCTAGCCCTAAAGTTCCATCGGGGCAGATGAAGTGTAGAACATATCTCTTTCTATAATCTCTACATATTTAAGGATTGGGTGGTTCTCACCGAGAATCAAACCTAGAACTCTGAGGTCGACAGTAGAGCATCTACATTACTCGGTCATCCGTCCCACTTTTGTAGATGAGGTTGCTGGTTTCTGGTGGTTCGGACGATACTTTGTATCGACATGTTTGCCTATTCAGTTGTATCGTAGTATTAAAAGACGCCATATTCAAAGTCATCGGTGTTCTTGGGCGCTGTTCTAGCAGGCGAGATATTCTTAAACGCATTCAAAGAAAATGAGTCCAGTAACCGGAAGGCTGGAAGGCAGTCCGAAAATAGACTTCGCTGCTTGGCGGTAATCTCAATAACACAGAATTCGTGTAGCATAAATCAAACATTATTTCAACATCCAATAATTTACACTGCTCGAAATGAAAATTATTTAATCACATAAAACTAATATTCTAGTTCTTGATAAGCATCTCTTTTTACTGTTAAGATTCCCATGTACCTGCCTAGGATTCTTGATCAAACTTTTACTGTCTGCTGTGTTCCCTTTCCAAACGGTCAACTACCGGTCACACCTGTTATTGACCTCTTATTGACCAATCGCCTTCTTCCTAAAAATGGGGACAACTCACCCTCCGTGCTAAAGATCACGTGTTTATTTTTTTTTTACCGGAGTCATCCGACGCAATTAATAACTCGCAAATTAAGTTATTCCCCTTGCATCTATGTGCTCGAGACAAAGAAGACGTGGCGCCGTCTATGTGCAGTGTAGAACAGTTGTCCTCAACCTTTTTCTCCCCGCGGCCCTCTCTGGGTATGGTGGGGGGGGGGACCCGGGGGGGGGGCGGGCGTTCATCATTTATATTTTAGCTTGTTTTGATTAACAATGTTACTGCCGCTCAGCTCCCGGTTTAACTTCTCGTCCATGAAAAGTTGCACAATTCCGAGAGAAATACTACACCACAGTGAATCAAATAAAAAAAAAAAGGAAATAATGTTTCTTGGACGGCCCAGTACCATTGGATCCACGGCCCGGCACCGGTCCGCGGCCCGGAGGGGGGAGGGGAGGGGTTGGGGGGGGTGACCACTGGTGTAGAATGTCGGCCAAGTGTTTAGGGTATTCTCATTATGGCTATGAAGATTTTTGGAAACTTTTAGTTATGTAATACATAGAGAAACGCAGTTGTAAATTTTTTTTTTTAGTTTTAAACTTACACTCCCTTTCGAACTCACCTGAACTAAAGGTGTAGCCGGACAATGTAATTATAAAGTACGATTCAAATGCAATGTTTTTAACATTACACTAGAACAAGTTATGCTGCGCCCAATGCCTCCATTGTGGGGGTAGGGGGGCATTGCACTATCGCTAAATCAGGGGTCGGCAACCTACGGCTCGCGAGCCGCATGCGGCTCTATCTATGTCTAATTGCGGCCTTCCAGTTCCATGCGCAAATAATAATAATACTATAATTTTATAAACCTAATCCTAATCAAATGCCATACTATTGAAACAACAATTTTAGTGACTCTTTAAAAACTGAGAAAATTGTAAATTATAACTTTTGGCTCTTCCGTCTCAAAAGGTTGCCGACCCCTGGGCTACGGTGGGGATGAAAGAAGGGCCACCATAACAACCGTCCCCATTAGTGGTCTATAGGATCTAAAGAGATTTCATCTCATCCTTACAGGGACTTAAAACAGACACACACACACACACACACACACACAATTCTCACAAAGATGCCCCGTGCCAGATTACTGTAGACCTGTAAGCACAGAGACCTTACCCCCCACCCCCACCCCACCCCCATGAGCCATGCACACCTCCTCTCTCCACAGGCATGTAAACACACACACACACACAGGGACTCATTCACGGAGACACTGTGGCACATACACAAACACGCCCTTGCTATGTGGCATATGACCTATTAAAAACAATCAATTAAAAAAAAATCATTTCTGATTATTTCGTGACCATTTTTTAAGCTAAGCGATGTGACCTTTAGGCAGGACTGTTCAATGCAAGCCTCCCCCCCCCCCCCTTCCCTGAAGTTTACAATCAATTTTAAAACTCTGTTGTCAGTATTGTCAAAGTGAGTGACATTAGTTACTTTGCATTTATGTGGCATTTGGAGGCGCATTGTTCGGTCTCAATGACCACATTTACTTCCCCTTTCCACTGCCCCCCCCCCCCCTTTCCTTATGTGAATGGTAATATCTGAGGGTTTTTAAAAAAACTCAATTAGAAGTATTTCTTAACAACGAAAGAAATATAAATGATACACAGACACTCGGTTTCCCAATTGTTAACAATGCTCTAATTTTAACTGTAAAAATCATTCAATTTTCGCAACCCACCCACCCTGTCCCACTCCGTTACGTTATTAAAAAAAAGAAAAAAAAACCTTATAATATGCATATTTTGTCTGTTTTCAAATAGAATAGCCAAGAATATTTTCAAAGGATATTTTCAAAGAATATGGCTGTAATCATAAACACAATCTTTATCATTTGTTTAAATTTACTTTAGTTTTATATTTTACTTTCGGATATTACAAAACTAAGAAAGACGAAATCACTTGAGTCCAAATGTAATGCACCTAAATTTAACCAACTGAGACTAAAGGTATCGATTCTTAATACATTGAACTGTCTACATCGTAGGTGCACAGCCATTTTACTTCTAAAGGTATCGATTCTTAATACATTGAACTGTCTACATGAGGGGTGCACAACCATTTTACTTCTGATAGCCATAGGTTGTGCACCGTTTGTCTACATCAGGGGTGCACAACCATTTTACTTCTGACAGCCGTAGGTTGTGCACCGTTTGTCTACATCAGGGGTGCACAACCATTTAACTTCTGATAGCCGTAGGTTGTGCACCGTTTGTCTACATCAGGGGTGCACAACCATTTTACTTCTGACAGCCGTAGGTTGTGCACCGTTTGTCTACATCAGGGGGGCACAACCATTTAACTTCTGATAGCCGTAGGTTGTGCACCGTTTGTCTACATCAGTGTTTCTCAAACTTTCGACACCTGTGTACCCCCCCCCCCCCCACACACACACTTTTTTTTTTCCTCGTAATACTGAGTACCCCTGGTAAAAGAAAAACCAAATTTGCTTTTTTTCATTGTTTCCCATCATTCAATTGTTTTCGCTTTAGGCGTGCATCCCCCCCCCCCCCCGATGTTATCAGCCCGTTGGTGCAGCGCGTACACCCTCGTCTAACTCTTTGTGTGTAACCCCCCACCCCCACCCACCCCTTAGAGGTACGCGTGCCAGACTTTAGGAAACACTGGTCAACAACAAGAGTTAAAAAAAACTGAACATAAGAGTTGTTTTTTTTATTAAGCTGGCACCTGTCAATTTGATGGCAACCGTTTATGTATGTATTGGCCGACTTGTTACTAAAAATGGGTGTTAGCTTTAGACCTTTTCCCACACACCGGTTAAACTAATACAACGACATTAAATATATATTTCTTTTTTTTTTTAAATTATGAAGTGGTTATTCATAAGTAAAAACTAAAATACAGGAACAACAGGCAAAATGATGGGATTTCATGTTCAGTGAATCAATACGTGTTGCACAATATAGACTATCTTTTACGAATTATTTAATTATAGAATAGATAAAAAAAAACAATGTAAATTGAAGAGCTCTGAAGTAATGTCCGAAGTCAGATGGAGCGGCCGTCTAAAATTGACCGTGTTGGGTGCTTAGGAGGATCGAGCAAGCACTAATTGCCCAGTTCCGTACTGGGCACTGTCCTATTGGCGCGTACTTTGGGAGGTTGAGGCCCAATGTCGACACCCTTTGCCGACACTGCAGGGAAGTGGAGGAAACCGTGGATCACGTGCTTTTCGAGTGTCCCGGGCTGGCGGACCACAGGGTGGACCAGTCCGGAAGCCTGCTGGCCATTGGCCTTTATGACAGTCTCCAGATGTTGAGAGACACAGCAAGTCTGATCTCACGGGCTCTAATAGACTTAAGTCTCAGCCCGCAGTTTCACTGAGAGAGCCATAAGAGAGAGAGAGAGAGAGAGAGAGAGAGAGAGAGAGAGAGAGAGAGAGAGAGAGAGAGAGAGAGAGAGAGAAGTAATATAGACACACAACTTCCAACTATAACGTTTACAATAGGGCACCTTATTAGACGGTAAATTTGTGCAAACTAATAGATGGTCCTCTCCTTGCAAACTTTTTCATCTGTCGATTTGTGCAACCTACTGAACAATCTACCTGTGCACCCCAGTGAATGGTCAATACAAGCACCCTAATGAACTACAACTACTTCACACTATTGAACAATATCTACTTCACCCTATGAAATACAACTACTTCACCCTAATGAACTACAACTACTTCACCCTAATGAACTACAACTACTTCACCCTAATGAACTACATTTACTTCACCCTAATGAACTACAACTACTTCACACTAATGAACTATATCTACTTCACCCTAATGAACTACATTTACTTCACCCGAATGAACTACAACTACTTCACACTAATGAACTATATCTACTTCACCCTATGAAATACAACTACTTCACCCTAATGAACTACAACTACTTCACCCTAATGAACTACAACTACTTCACCCTAATGAACTACAACTACTTCACCCTAATGAACTACAACTACTTCACCCTAATGAACTACAACTACTTCACCCTAATGAACTACAACTACTTCACCCTAATGAACTACAACTACTTCACCCTATTTAGCGATCAAGTTGTATTAAAAATGGTGAAATAGAAACAAAATATGTTTTCTTGAAAGAAAACAAAGAACACCAACAACTGCAGTGTGCCAGATACAAGTCAAATAGGACGTTCGTTGTCAGTCAGAGTTATCCTTCCCGAGATATTTTATTTATAGCTGCGGTTTCATCAGAGCCGGTCTTACGTTTCTGGAGGGGCTCCATGCAATAGAACTTTCAGAATGGCTCTTGGCAAATGTTAACGTAAGCCCTCGGCTAAAACGATTTAAACATTAGGGGACCACAAGGGGCCGGAGGTGACAACGCTGTCTAGTACGCCGGGTGTAAGTCTAATGCCCCTAATAGTCCTTTATAGCCCCTAATAGCCACTAACAGTCCCTAATAGCCCCCAATGCCCCTAATAGCCCCCAATGCCCCTAATAGCCCCTAATAGCTCTTAATAGTCCCTAATAGCCCCTAATAGCCCCTAATAGCCCCTATTAGTCCCTTATAGCCCCTAATAACCCCTAATGGCCTCTAAAGCAATACTGGCACTAAAGAAAGCCTAATTCCCCTAGCAATTCTTTTTAAAACTAGCCGAGACCTCTTCAGTACAAGGGATGGTTTATAAAATGTGTTCAATGAAATACAAACATATTTAGCTTTTAATTGTTTTGTTGTTTTGTTTTTGTCGGGTGACGGGGGGCAAACAAAAAAAAAAAGACTCATCGCGTGTGCGGGAGGGTGTGTATCCTTGGACAGCCGTTTTATTTGAGTATCCATAGAATGACCATACAAGTTGTGGGCCTAGATAGTTAGTTAGCCACTTAGTTTGATGTCAAATGGAATGTGCATAAATGTCGGAGGCCATTAGCCAATTGATTAGTTTGAATATATATATATATATTCGTAAGAACGTCACTCCGTGTGTTGCTGTTGTTGTTGTTGCTTGTGTGTGTAACAATAACAATAGCGGCGCACAAACCTACACAAAAAAAAAACAGATCTTTGTCAGCTTTACAGTTGACTCGTATTTTAAGGAGTTCGGAGGGGGGGAGGGAAGGGCTGGAGGGGGAGGGGGTTATCGGGGTGGTTGAAGGAAGGAGGTTGAAAAAAAAGGGGGGGGGGGGGTTGGAGGAATCGCTCATACACAAGTTTTTCTTCACACCCCCTCCTTCCCATCCCCGACTCACGGCACCCCTCTATTTAGATAGAACTCGTGTCTGCTCAGAACGACATACACGTTTGAATATTTTAAAATTGGTTTCAATCTACATAAACTTCCTTCCATAATGCCTCCAATAATCTCTGAAGGTAAACATCAAGTTGATACATCACCGAGTAGACTATAATTAAAAACAAAAAAAAAAGGAAATCAATTTTTGGATAATCCTTTATTTACCATTGATTTGCTTTTAAAAATTAGTTGATCTTGGAGGCGAAAAAGATCATCAAAAATGATGGTCAGAAATTCTAATTTTTAAATAAAGTTCCACTCAAATCTGGTTAGCAAATCACACAATTAGCCTATAGGCGTTAATAAATTAAGGCGCATCTGATATATGTTTCTACGTTGACCCCATTGTTCATTTAGTTCGCTACATATATTTAATGCTGCTGAAGCTTATATTAATAGAGGAGAGATGCAGATGAACATTCGGATCTAATAGATACACATTAAAAGTATTAGAGTTTTTTTTTTATATTTAAGTAAGAAATTGTCAAAGGCTCTGAAAGAAAATCACAACAGCACAGGGGTGGGTTAAAAAAAATACGGAATTTAATAATTTATTTACAATCAACAACTACCGTGGCCACCATTCTTCACTTCCGGCCTCATCATCATAAACTTCTGCTGCTCTTACGTCACACATTCACCGCTTTTCAATGCGTAAATTTATATGGTGCGCTGGGTAGGGATAGAGTTTTAACAATATCTTTTATGACCGAAAATAACTCTCTATGAAGACATGGCTAATTTATTCTTTCACTTCTTTAAGTTTTCCTTTATTAATCTTAAGATACGCATCTTCGTTTCTACCCAATCATTAGTTCTCCGCATTGCAATGAGATGTGAAGCACATGCAAGAGATGACGAATAGAGCCGATCGTTCTTGGGTTATAGTGGAACCCGTAGATACGCACCTTCGTTTCTACCCAATCATTAGTTCTCCACAGTGCAATGCGATGTGAAGCACATGCAAGAGATGACGAATAGAGCCGATCGTTCTTGGGTTATAGTGGAACCCGTAGATACGCATCTTCGTTTCTACCCAATCATTAGTTCTCCGCAGTGCAATGAGATGTGAAGCACATGCAAGAGATGACGAATAGAGCCGATCGTTCTCGGGTTATAGTGGAACCCGTAGATACGCATCTTCGTTTCTACCCAATCATTAGTTCTCCACAGTGCAATGAGATGTGAAGCACATGCAAGAGATGACGAATAGAGCCGATCGTTCTTGGGTTATAGTGGAACCCGTAGATACGCACCTTCGTTTCTACCCAATCATTAGTTCTCCGCAGTGCAATGAGATGTGAAGCACATGCAAGAGATGACGAATAGAGCCGATCGTTCTCGGGTTATAGTGGAACCCGTAGATACGCATCTTCGTTTCTACCCAATCATTAGTTCTCCACAGTGCAATGAGATGTGAAGCACATGCAAGAGATGACGAAATGAGCCGATCGTTCTTGGGTTATAGGCCTAGTGGAACCCGAGGGAAGGTGGGGTCGGTATTGTTTTTCAGAGAGATTAGGGTGCCTAGGCTAAAAAATGAATGTCATGTCTCTGAAAGCATCCGATTGGATAGGCATGAGTACTGGAAGGGACCTAATGGCTCTGTGGGGCTCCCTTGGTTAAGTTTACCTGTTCATAAAAACGGCCCTGATTACGCATGGGTCATAGGTCATGGGTCATAGTTTGTTTCTAAAAAGACTGAAAGACATTCGCCCACCCTATCAAACGTCCTAAAGTCAATTATACCGATATATATTTAAAAAAAAACTTTGCACAAAAGAGGTTTTTTTTATTTTTAATTTTTTAAACCGTTCTTTGTTTGAAATGAAAAAAGGTCATAAATGTCTACAAGTGATTTCCAGAGTTGGTGGTAGCGGGTTAGTGGTGGAAAGTAAGGAAGGTAGTGGGTGGTGGAGAGCTAGCTGCTTAGAGGGGCAAAAGAAAAAAAGCTAGATCACGTGATCTCCAAAACCTGTTTACATAGGTTTAAGTTCTGGACTCTTTGCGAGCTGTTGATACTGACAAGGTTCAGATATGATTCTAAAATGTTTACAAGTTTTAGGGATGTTAGCTGTTGTGAATGGTGAGTTATTACTTTAGGGATGTTAGCTGTTGTGAATGGTGAGTTATTACTTTAGGGATGTTAACTGTTGTGAATGGTGAGTTATTACTAATTTTTTTTTAATTGATTGATTTATTTCAAATTGAATTTCAATATTATGTGCGTGTGACAGCGCAGTAGTTCCTTCCACATCTCTCTCCCTTTATTAGTTTTTTTTTCCTTAAGGGGATAAGTGTCTTCACATAAATAGGCCGCCAACTTGAATAAATTCATTTATAATTGATCGCTGACGTGGGCCTCTAATTTAATGTTGTTTTTTTTTTTCGTGGCGCTTCTTTCTATGCTAATGCATTTTTTTTTATGATAGTGAATATATCTTGTTAACTTTTCCCTTTTTTTTAATCCCCCCCCCCCGATGTGGTTGTTGGTGGAACGAGCGCCCATCTTCTCTCCAAGTCATCGGCGAATATTTTTGGCCTGACCAGGGATTGAAACCGTGCACCCTTTTGCATATGAGTCGAATTCACTATCGACTCGCTAGTGTTGTTTTTGTTCACGAAAACTAAAACTAAAACCTTCGTTGACGAAAATGTTGACTTTTCGTCAACGAGAACTAAAACTAAAACTAAAATTAGAAGCAAGACTAAAACTAGACAAAAACTAAAATTATTACAGAAAAAACGAAATAAAAACTGAAACTAAAATATGACCTGGGACTAAAACAACACTACGACTCGCTATCCAGTCGCTCATTTACGTTCATTTTTTAAACACGTTGTCAATGCAGGACCGACTTTAGACCGATGTGAGCAACTCCCCCCCCCCTCCCCCTTCCTATCGAGTCCCGCTCTACGGATCGACAAGATATTGCCAAACCAAACCTAACCCTTTCTTGACAAACTTACAGAAGACATTTGTAATTGATAAAATAAAGCCAATAGACTTGCATCTAAGAAACATTCACACATATTTGTATCACCATAACTCGTTTTTATTTTTCGCCCTGATAATGTATTTAAAATAATATACATGCCGGCAGCCCCGTAGCGTGAAAATTCTACAGCAGGGGCCAGGCATTCTACAGCAGGGGCCAGGCATTCTACAGCAGGGGCCAGGCATTCTACAGCGGGGGGGGGGCAGGAAACAAATTTTACTAAGTAGAGCAAACAACCAGAGGGGGCCAGAAAAAACACCGGGGGGCCCACACAATCTGTTCATGTGCCGAGATTATTGAAACAAATGAATTCTAAATTTCATCTGCCCCAATGGCCCTATACACAGACAAACGATTGATCTTTGAGGATAGATTTTTGGGTCCCTAGAGAGCTAAGAAATTTCGAGCCCCTCATCCGCCTCCACACATGTTTACAATTATCGTTATCTTTACACTACTCAATACCTGAAGTACGCATATTCTTTGCGCTTCGTCAAGTAAACAATCGGATGTTGACACAAATAAAGACTCTTTACCCTGTAACGGATTATCTCCATTCAATTGATTTCAATGTTTTGGGTTACGAACTTTTAGATTAAAAACCGAATTCTGGAAGGAATTAAGTTCGTAGCCTGAGCATTAAAGCTATGAAATTACACAAAAATTAATATCATTTTTAAAAGGTTTATCTATATCCATATGCAAGAACATTTCTTGCCCTTATATTAGAATATTCAAGTGCGTCTCTTTCAAGTTTAAACTGTTTCTTAATCAAGTTATGTTTCCCTTATCTAAACCATAAGCATTTCAAATGTGCCCTTTTTAAACTGTTTCTTAATAAAGTAAGTTGCCTTTTTGAATAAAAACAAAATTGGAAAAACTTTAACAACTCAGAAAAAATATTTACAATTACAATTTTCTTTTCTCCAGTTACCATTTCTGCAACATTTATCTGTTTTCAGCGTGTGGGGTCAAAGTGATTTTAAATGAAACGACCATCACAAGCCCTATATACTCACCCAACTATGGGGAACCATTGAGGTGTGTCTGGTTAATTCAAGCTCCTGAGAACCACGTAATCATCATGAGGTAAATTTTACGGTATTACATTTTTCAACCCTAATTGACAAAAAAAAATGGAAATCTATAAATCATTATGACGATAGAGGTTGGTTTGTAAATTGTTTAGTATCAATCTAATAAATAATAGCGATTTTGGGTTCTGCGTTAAATCGAAAGTAAAGAATTAATACAACAGTATTCCAGTTTAAAAATACAATCATGAAAAAAATCGGATCTGCCCGAAACCAAAAAATAACCTAGCCTACCCATCAATCCTAAGGGGATAAAACTCTATGCAAAGGTTTTGCAGGGTACAGCTAAGTATGAAATATTCTATTTTAAACACGAAAGCGAAAAACTCGTAAATGTAGAACTGTCCTCTTAAACAAAACAACAAGGGCTCTAACAATGTTTCCCTCTAATAAGTCGTAACTCATTTGCATTCAAAGATATTGGCTGTGTACGGGAAAATATATTGGCTGTATGCGGAAAAATTGGAAAGCACATCCAACAAGCTGTTTTCAAGTTAGCTATTGGCAGGCACACAACAGACTCTGGTTCTTCATTAAATGCTCGTTCTGGATCAGCCCATTGTGGCCCGCTATTGGCCGTGTAAAGAAATATTGTGGCCCGCTATTGGCCGTGTAAAGAAACATTGTGGTTCGCAACTAGAAACGCCGCCATAATTTAAAAAAAAAATCGGAACACCATATAAGGAGGGCAGTTTAGAGATGTTTGGGTATACAAAAGTACAGTTATGATTACTTAAAAAAGGGGGTTACAGCATTTAAATTATGTAATCGGCAATTTGGCAATTATAATATCGAAATATTATGGACTTAGTATTTCTTTATAGTCCATTTATTGATAAATTGAGCAAAAAATACTAATTTTATATATCATGTATTTCTTTATAGTCCATTTATTGATAAATTCAAAAAAAAACAACAACAACATAATATTAATTATCGCCCAAGCTTTTCGTGTCATCGTATTTCTATGAATATTTCTATTATTTTCTATGATAGAAGATATTATTTCTAGCTGTTTATAGCGCATTTTAAACGAAAATTATTAGCAAAATCTATGACAAAATCTTTCTTTCTTTTTCGAGACATCAATTTTTTTAGTTGTAGTATAGATAGGTGACATAATTTCATAAAAACACATTTGGCATATATTTCTTTCTTTCTTTTTTTAGATTTGTCAATTTACATTTTGAGCACAGCGATCTAGGGTGTCAGAAAAGCTCATTGACAATTCTTGGACCCCAAAACTCAACGAGCAATAATTTGTATAGGCCCGAGTTATGTGGTTAAGTGGTTCTTAGACCAACACAAAGTCTGAGTGATATTTTAGTGGTTATTTACAGAGGGGTCGCCGTGAAAACTGACCAGTCATTTGCTATACAAGTGCATTTTAAAGGTAAGTGGTCAAACAACAAATCTGTCCTCAATGATCAATTATTAGCTTGTGTAAAGATGACAAAAAAAAGGAAATTTCCTTTAGCTCTAACGGGCCATAGGGCAGATGAAGTGCAGAATTCTTTTGTTTCAGTTGCCTTAGCATATGAAGGTTTCTGTGGTCAGCACAACGCCCGGTTGCATTTACTTCCCCAACCTAAGCCGGGCACCCATTTTTACTTGAGGGGACTTAACACCAAATTTCACTTTAAAAAAATCCTAATTTAATGATTTTAAACGATTATTAGGAGGGTTTCTGTGATGCACTTTTGCAGCCCTGCCAAGCGTGGACTAGATTTGGGGGTACTACTGGGGATAAAGGTGTGGGAATGAGCTCCATGGGTTTACATGTCAATCCTCAATAATAATGAAGATTTTCAGCACTAGTCAATCGTCTTAATTTCACCCAGCATTAAGAAGTTAACTGACTAAAGTTGGGCAAGGAAAGTCGACTGGGCGTTGTGCTAGCAACAAAAACCATTTATATACCATGGTAACAGTAACATGGCTTCTGTAACCAAGGTATAAAAATGGTTAATCTGCCCCCCAACGATCCATCAAGGCTAAGGAAACTTTACTTTGTACATTTCTAAACATATTGCTGAATTATTTATACACTATTTACCTGCGTTTATCAATACAATTTACAAAAAGCAATAAAATTAACCATTTTACATGAACCTATCCTGGAATATATATATATATATATATATATATATATATATATATATATATATATGTATATATATATATATATATATATATATATATATATGTATATATATATATATATATATATATATATATTATGCACTCTTCTTGCTTTTATTAACTTAAATTTAACAGACAGGCAAATGCTAGAGAAAAAGATACCTACAACCGAATTGCCCTCATCTAATTGCTCCACCCAACCAGAAGGTGGTTCATACACTATCTCCACCCAACCAAAAGTATTTCATCCACTGTCTCCATGACACCCAAAAGTATTTCATCCACTGTCTCCATGACAACCAAAAGTATTTCATCCACTGTCTCCATGACAACCAAAAGTATTTCATCCACTGACTACATCCAAACAGAAAGAACTCTATCCACTGACTACATCCAAACAGAAAGAGCTCCATCCACTGACTACACCCAAACAGAAAGAGCTCCATCCACTGTCTACACCCAAACAGAAAGAACTCCATTCACTGTCTCCATGACAACCAAAAGTATTTCATCCACTGACTACACCCAAACAGAAACAACTCCATCCACTGACTACACCCAAACAGGAACAACTCCATCCACTGACTACATCCAAACAGAAAGAACTCCATCCACTGACTACACCCAAACAGAAAGAATTCCATCCACTGACTACACCCAAACAGAAAGAACTCCATCCACTGACTACACCCAAACAGAAAGAACTCCATCCAATGACTACATCCAAACAGAAAGAACTCCATCCACTGACTACACCCAAACAGAAAGAACTCCATCCAATGACTACACCCAAACAGAAACAACTCCATCCACTGACTACACCCAAACAGAAAGAACTCCATCCACTGTCTACACCCAAACAGAAAGAACTCCACCCAATGACTACACCCAAACAGAAAGTTTGTCATTCAATCTCTCCACTTCACCAAGAAATATTTTATCAACTGTCTCCAAGAAACCAGAAAGTACTTCATCCACTGTCTTAACCCCACCAGAAAGAAATTCATCCACCGTCTCCACCCCATTAGAGATTACTACTTTGCCAAACACCACAACTAACAACGCAGTATCCCCAAACTCTACAACGCCTTTGATACCTATACGGAAAGGTATGTCCATTTTTTTACAAATCTTCTTACCTAACTCTCTGTATGTTACTAGCCTTCCTTAAGATTACATTTAAACCGGATTGTCCAACGTTTTATCATTTGATGGCCATATCCCAGATTGTCCAACGTTTTATCATTTGCTGGCCATATCCGAGGAAGAGGAAGGGTTCAGCGAGCCGTACATAATATAAGTTTCTGTTTAAATTATTTTTTCTTCCCCCCCCCCCCCAACCAGAAAGAGAGGGTGTTAAACAATTTGTTAATTACATTTATCCTTATTACATTTAGCCTTATTACATTTAGCCTTATTAGTTTATGGTTGTGGTGCCTCAATTAAAGAATACATTTTTTAAAATTGTTTTTTTTCAGTTGCAAATGGTTATGTATTTATTATTGTCATGATCATTTGTGGCGTGGTTCTGGTCATTTGCGTCATCTGTTTCGCCTGGTTATGTAGACGCAGATGTAAAGCTGGAAACAGAAATGTGGATGAGGAAGAGAGAAGAAAAAAGAGACACACTGACGTCACGAGTTTAGAAAAAAATCAAACTTCTAATTTAAAAAATGCATTTATTTCCAAAACAGATAATTACATTAAAAAAAAAAATATAAAATAGTTGATCAGACAATCCAAGGGCATACTATTGACTTTTCTTTTTTTCACATTTATTTATGTATATATATATATATATATATATATATATATATATATATATATATATATATATATATAGCTCATTTTAATAGAGTTTTCTTTGTTTCAAAACTGAGGTGCATAATATAATATCCACATTCCCTTAAATACAGTTTGTGTTTAGTACAATATCTGTATTCCACTAAACACAGTTTGCCTTTAATACAATATCTGCATTCCACTAAACAGTTTGTGTTTAGTACAATATCTGCATTCTACAAATCACAGTTTTTTTTTTGTTTTAGAATAATATCCACCTATCTAAACCAGCAAATAGTATATTAAAAATAGAAATTTAAAAATTATCTCAATGTTCAGTAAGGCATGTTTTTTTTTTTCATTTAAAAATTCATTCATGAAAGTATAAACCTTTTAACCAATCGTTGAGCTATATTGTTTATCAACGTGTTCTTTGATAACCCAGTAGCTGTAGTCTTGTTTATTAATCTGGCTATATAAATAAATATCAATGTTAATATCTGTGGATACACTAAGTCACTAAATACGAAAATTGCACAATTAAATACAGATATCTTGTAAATTATTATTTTATTAAATCTCTTGGCGAGACATTGTTGGGCTGTTAAACTTATTTTTAATAATAATATTTTTTTTTACAATTTTAATGTTTATACTTCATGTAAGATAAGTATCATTTATCAAATACATGTATAACGACCCTGCAACATAAACAAAAGGGAAGTAA
The DNA here is from genome assembly GCA_021962125.1 of Bulinus truncatus. Lineage (NCBI taxonomy): Eukaryota > Metazoa > Mollusca > Gastropoda > Planorbidae > Bulinus > Bulinus truncatus. The sequence continues at coordinate 416,680 of JAGDYQ010000220.1, forward strand.
ATGAAGAAATGTTAATCATTTACATAAAGCTTATTATCTTATCCTGCTTTTTTAATGCCATTACTTTTCAATAAGCTCTTCTGTAGTAATCTTTATTTTAATCTCGACAAGTATTTTTCAGCAAGTGGTTGGTTTATCAATCAAAGATATTGATACGTCGGTTGATTTAAGTCGTTTGGGTTAAAAAAACAAACAAATTAATAAAAAGCTCTTTTTATATAAGAAATAAAAAAAATAAACAATTTCTGTACCATCAACAAACATGAGTTGAGGGTTATTTATGTGGATATATATGAACAATACACCTACAATCCTACATGCTATTTTCAAATTTATCCAGAATGTGGGATTTATCTAGCTTGTGTTATTTTCATGACTTTTTCATGACATCAAGTATTGCACAATATATATATAGATTTAGTTTAATTGTTTCAAACAGTGTGCGCTACCAAGAAATACAGGGAGCGGGTGGTCGTGTGGCAAAGCGCTCGAATCTCGACCAGAAGGTACCTGGTTCGACAAGGACATTTTTTACAGATTTTTGCTCTAGTTCCCGATACATCTCCCGTGGTGCCTCCAAGGCCATTGCACTATCGGCTATGGTGGGGGATGAAAAAAGGGCATAATAAAAACCGTCCCATTAGTGGATTATAGTATCTAAGAGATTTCATCTCATCTTTACAGGGGACATCACACTCACACCAAGAAATACATGAGCACCAATATGGATTAAGTAATAATACGCATTACATACAAATAATAAAATCTCGTTGAATTTTTTTTTTCATTTAATTAATGCAAGAGATACAATTTGGTGCCCACACTTTTATTTTAGTCAATATAATTTCTATAAATATTTGTTCAATCTTAGACTTTAGGAAATAATTTTTTTTTTACTTTTTATTACATTTTAACAAAAGTATATATGTATATTTAACTTTTAATTTTATTTGATAATATTTAGTGTTTAAACATGAACTCACCACCCCTTTTCAAAAAGTCAACTAACTATACGTATGTATTAAATATGTATAATGTATAGAAACTATACTAGATCTATTTATTTTTATAGTTTTTCTCATCCAGTCCATTTTTTTTTAAATTGGATTGTTGGCGCTAACCCGATGGCGCAAAACCTTTGAAAACCCTGAGGGCCACATAGAACGTGGTTCCATTCTTGTTAGAACTGATTTTATCTAAATATTTATGAAGAAATATATATTTTCTTTTTTTTTTATGCCGGTCATTAACCACCTATTTTGGTTGGTAGCGACTCTTCGGCCATAGGTTGTGCACCCCTGCTCTGACCGGTGACTCCATCTTGCAGTGAAGAGTCTCTTCCGTCTGTTTATGCATCATTGTGCTATATATATGTGTTTTACCTGGTCGATGACAGTTGGCCACAGCCTGGTGGCCATCGATTGGCGACCATAGACCTTAGAGTTTTACTTTTGTTCCTGATATCTGTACTTCTGTACATGTGTCTATGAACCGCCATACAAAGTAATTTAATAAAAAATAAATTTAAAGTTTCAAGAAATAATCACTCCAATAAGTCATCGCATAGACTAATACACATATTTTAAACAAAACCAATACTCATATTTCAACAATTAAAAACACGTATTTTAAATAATTAAACATATATTTTTTAAAAACATTCAGTTATTTAAACAATGTTAAAACTAATTTTTTTTAACAATTTTATACATAATTTGAACAAAGCTAATAAACAGACACATAAATAATGTCTCAAACACTTTTAAAACAGGTTGACAGGGGTCGAATAGTCCGGGGTCGAACTGTCCTGGGGTCGAAGTGTCACGGGGTCAAACTGTCCTGGGGTCGAAGTGTCACGGGGTCAAACTGTTCGGGGTCGAAAAGTCCGACCACCGAACCCCCCCCCCCGCCCCACTCCTCCAACTTGTCGCTGGCAATGTAAGTACCACCCAAAGCCGAACGCTCGCTTCTTCCTTCCCCCCCCCCTCCCCCACATGAAATTAAGTCACTGAATATATACTTGTAAAAAAAAAGACAGACACCAAAATAGCTTTGCTGATACCACGAGAAATCTGATGATTGAGAAGATCTTTGCAATGCTGCCTTCGTAGTATGGATGGTTGTGCGGCAAAGCGCTCGACTGTCTACCTGAGGGTCGCAGGCTAGATCTCCCGTGAAAATAATTGGATTTTTGACCAGGTCATGATGAAAGTTCATCTCAACCTTACTGGGCCATCTCAAGCACCCTTCGTCATCACACTGTTAGCGAGTGTCTTTTGACAGATTTCTCCTCCAACTGCTCAGCCATTCATACAAAGTTTAAAATAGGTCAATATACCATGACACTGGGGGCAGAGCAAGTAATGGGTCAATGGGTCATGGGTCAAATGGGTCGCAAAATTGGATGGCTCACATTGGTCAATGTTCTCTGACCCACGACCCATCCTTAGTCTCCGCCCGACACTAAAAAATCCCGTCGTCGCGCGATTTTTTTTTTAAATTTCAAAATGGCTTCTATGGCGACGGCCGCCATCTTGAAAATAACAACATTCAATGGGTCAGGATAGGTCTGGGTCAAGAGCTTGATGGGTCATATGGGTCGTGAGCCAAGCTCAGTGACCCATTACTTGCTCTAACTGGGGATGTAGTTGGTGCAAGTTTTCTATGCGGTTATTTAACTCACTTTTTTAACCCTTAATATTAATTTGTCATTGACTTCAAGATATCCACTCGAGATAAAATTATGCTCACGTATATATTCTTAATATGGTCTTATATCTCTTTCATTACAAAAAAATAAACGAAGACATTTACAAGTGGGGGGATCTGTTTAATCTGTATTCAATAATTTCTTCAATAGAACACTGTATTCATCTTATTAACAGATCTAATACAATCTATCTATTCCATCTATTCCATTCACTTGACTTTTAATACCATATACATTGAGGTACATTGAAAATCCACTCACACTCCTTTAGAACTGGGTCAAACACGTGACCATCTGGGCACCGGTTCACAGTGCCCCATCCATGTATGCATTCAATGAACCGGTAGCATGGGTAACCGGGGTGGTCAAGCTTTTCGTGGTCTTGTTTGTTCTCACACATTTTCATTGATTCTGAAGAAGATAATTTAGAGGGATACACATTACTGAATGATACATTACACTCAATAGTGTACAGCGAAATAGTATTTTGTAAACAACCATGCTACTTCTATACACCAATGTGGTTGGTCTAGTTGCCGAGATACGTACGGTTTTTCTTGAGTCTTTTGTATACAACCATACTACGTTTATGCACCAATGTGGTTGGTCTATTTGCCGGGATACGGTATTTCTTGAGTCTTTTGTATACAATCATACTACGTTTATACACCAATGTGGTTGGTCTAGTTGTCGAGATACGGTTTTTCTTGAGTCTTTTGTATACAATCATACTACTTTTATACCCCAATGTGGTTGGTCTAGTTGCCGAGATACGGTATTTCCTGAGTCTTTTGTATAAAACCATACTACGTTTATACACCAATGTGGTTGGTCTAGTTGCCGAGATACGGTTTCTCGTGCTTCAATGATATAGGTCGATTAAAATTCAAAATTTAAAATATTCCACAACATTATTTTACTTTACTTTTTTTTTTACCATTTCCGAAATAGTTGATTTTCAAACAATATGTTTATGAAATGCACTTATGTTTGTGCCATACCTTCAAATGGAGGGTCGGGAACATCCCAAGGACGATTAAAGGGACCGTAAGGGTTGACAAAAGGGTAGAGTACTCTCTGCGGCTCCGTGGGTAACGGTGGGTCATAACTGTTGGGAAAACAAAGCATACATTGTCCATATGACTAGAGCCACAATGGAACAAGACGGTCGATATTGATGGAAAAACAAAGCATACTTTATTGATGAAAAAACAAAGCATACTTTATTGATGGAAAAACAAAGCATACTTTATTGATGAAAAAACAAAGCATACTTTATTGATGGAAAAACAAAGCATACTATGATGATGAAAATACAAAGCATACTTTATTGATGGAAAAACAAAGCATTCTTTATTGATGGAAAAACAAAGCATTCTTTATTGATGAAAAAACAAAGCATACTTTATTGATGAAAAAACAAAGCATACTTTATTGATGAAAAAACAAAGCATACTTTGTCGATATTATATAAAAAAAGTTTCCTTTGGTTGTTTATTTAAAAGTATAGAATATTTTTAAAATGTAATTAAAAACCCATTACTAAATTTGTCTGTAACAAATATTCTATTGAACCAAATAGGCACCCAAGCTTAAGATAATGGTCAACACTACAGATGCCAGTAGTGCAAACATCATAATGAAAGACCAAAACCTGGAAGAAGTGCATACATTCAAATACCTGGAAGCCATCTTATCCAAAGACTGAAGCTGTAAAGCAAAAATTCGCGCCAGGATTGGATCAGCGATGGCCGGTATGGCTAAAAATTAAACAGAATTTGGACCAGCAAAAACATTATCCTACCAACAAAGCTCAGAATTTACAGAGCCCTAGTTACTAGTTAGAACATTATCCTGTATGGTTGTGAGACATGGACACTTCTAGCAGCCACGACAAGCAAGCTACAGGCATTCGAAAATAAATGCATGAGAAAAATCCTTCGAATCTCATACATGGAACCCAGGACCAATGAGTATGTCTGGCACAGAATATCCTCGATCTGGGGCCCTCAGGAAACGATTATGGCAACAATCAAGCGACATAAGTTGGCATGGTTCGGACATGTGATAGTCTACCAAAAACCATTCTCCAAGGAACTGTAGAAGGAGGCCATCACAGAGGGCGACAGCGGAAATGTTGGTTTGACAATGTAAAAAAAAATGGACAGGGGGCTACCAATGAATGAATTGGTGTCGGATGGTCGCATGGTAAAGTCGACCTGAAGATACCTGGTTCGATCTCCGGTGAGGATCAAGGAAAATTTTTAGGTTATGGCTCAAGCCCCCGCTACATCTCCCGTGGTGCCTGCATGGGTCTAGGACTAATGGTTGTTGAGATCTAGGGTGATGACGGACAGACAGACAGACAGACAAACAAAACGGGAACAATAGAGCATTTTTTTTCGAAAATGCTCTAAAAATCAAAAGACATATTCCTTTAATAACGGTCAATGAAACAAACATAAATCTGAAATAACCTTGACATTGGTATTTGCATCCGACATGTCTCATCAGCGGTCTCCATTAAATTTTTGTCATACTTTTTACACCACTGTTTCTTGACGTCATCCAGGTCCAGGGACCAGTACGCGATCCCGGCCAAACCACGTCTTTTGGCAAACATCACCTGTAGGGAATACGTTAGATAAATACACTTTACCAAATTACATGAAGTTTTAAATTACATTCAATATTGTATAAATACTAGCTATACCCTGCACAACCTATTTTTACAATGCATTTGTTTGTCACCCTAATATATATATATATATATATATATATATATATATATATATATATATATATAATAGCGGTTTTGATTCTGCGTTAAATCGAAAGTAAAGAATTAATACAACAGTATTGCAGTTTAAAATACAATCATGAAAAAATCGGATCTGCCCGAAACCAAAAATAGCCTGACCTACCGATCAAGCCTAAGTGGATATAACTCTATGCAAAGGTTTTGCAAAGTACACCTTGTAATATTTTATTTCTCTTGAGTGAGAAGGATTATGTTCTTATTTTTCAGTTGATAAATGTTGGGTTCATTTCTACTTATTGTGCAGCTAAAGGCTTCTTTAGTGTGTTGTATTGTGTTCTTTATGTTTAATTTGTGGGAAAAGCTTAAGAGCAATTTTGCATGGAGACTGTCTGTGATATTTAGATTTATAGATTAGTCAAAGTTTAATTTAAATAATATTTCGATAAATTATAGCTTCCGATTTGAAACACAATGTTTTAATAGCAACTGTGGATTAAGAGAGTACATACGCTTATGAGACGTTTACATAATCACATAGTACACTGTCTTGCCGCGCCACACCGGGTAAAAAAAAATAGCGTTACCTTATATCGGATACTTTCTGTATCCTCATTCCCGGCCCAGTGTCTACCAGCAGATAAGTAGGACACTCCCTGGTGTCGACCGACGAGCACGCCGTGGTCCAACCACCTGCAGATCTGTAAAATAGGTCACTTAGGTTATTACTATTGAAGAATTACATTTTGTAAATAAAGTGATAAATATGTAAGCCTTTACTTAGACAATATTTGACATTGGCTTCAATCGTTGATAAATATTTAAGCCTTTACTTAGACAATATTTGACATTTGTTTCAATTGTTGATAAATATGTCAGCCTTTACTTAGACAATATTTGACATTGGTTTCAATTGGTGATAAATATGTAAGCCTTTACTTAGACAATATTTGACATTGGTTTCAATTGTTGATAAATATTTAAGCCTTTACTTAGACGATATCTGGACATTGGTTTCACTTGTCGATTGATATTTAAGCCTTTACTTAGACAATATCTGCACATTGATTTCACCTGTTGATAAATATTTAAGCCTTTACTTAGACAATATCTGGACATTGGTTTCACTTGTTGCTAGATTAAACTTTGTTATGTAGACTAAGATGTTTTTTTTTTTAAAGTAAAGTTTTGTTAAAGCGCCTAATTGGCAAATCGAGGCAGACGGAGTGTGGAATTCATCTGTCTCTGTAACCTCTGCAAATCGAGGCAGCCGGAGTGTGGAATTCATCTGTCTCTGTAACCTCTGCAAATTGAGGGATTGAGTGGCTAGTAAAACGCCAAGCCGCTTTCACTTTACCCCCCAACTTCAAGTAAAGTGCCCATTTAAAGCTGGTTGGACATAAGGGGGACTTATCATCAGTGTCTGAAATAGTTTCTCAATGTTATCACTAAGGTTCGAACTCGAGGCCCCTCCGGTCGACAGTCGAGCGCACAGTACATCGCACGACCACCCGTCCTCCCAGATGTCAAGTGTTTGAAGCTGTCAAAGGGTCCTTCAGTTATTACGTAACATTTATGTCTCTTGATTAGGGATCTCTCTCCCCCCCCCCATCCCTCGTGACTTTTTTTTTAACATTCCTTATCATTGCATGTCCCACTTCGCCTCACCCCCCCCCCCCCCCCGTCCACGCGCCCGGTGTCAAAGGCGTTACATAATAAGTACACGAAGCTGTCAAATACCTTAAAGCTGTCCACCTCGTCTCGTATTTCGTCGTTAACATTGTCAACATACAGATTTGCTAACAGATATATCATTAGCAAAATAATACAACAACAACAACAACAGCAACAACAAAGACAACTGTGTGTATTTCCTAATGTCTATGGCTGCAAGTAAAATTGCAGACAAGCGCACGTGCCGTGTACCGTGGACTCGACTTGCTAGAGAGTCCGGCCAATCCCAACTTCGCTCCCTTGATGTCTCTTTTTTTTCAAGGGCTAAATAATTTTGAAACGAAGTTTTTCAATTACAGGAAATTTTAATGCTTAGCTTTTATTATTAGGTTTAAGCTAAGAAATTTTTACTAACTACTCTTTCGAAGATGCCAATTCTGGTTTTAGGTTTAAGCTGAGAAATTTTTACTAACTACTCTTTCGAAGATGCAAATTCTGGTTTTAGGTTTAAGCTGAGAAATTTTACTAACTACTCTTTCGAAGATGCCAATTCTGGTTTTGCCAAAATCTAATCCTGGTATTGCATGTTTTCAACCATCAAATTAACTGTGTCTGATTGCTCCAAATCGGGCCCCGCGCCTGACATGGATTCCACAATTTACTTTTAATCAATAGTAATAGTTGTTATTGAAAAGAAAAAGAGGGGCCTAGCAAGCGTGCGTAAAATTGGCCCCGCAATTCGTAAGGCCGCTTTGGTCCGGTTTTTCCAGTATTTTTCGACTTTCGGGAACCGGTTTAAGACCACTACACAACAACAGCCAGAAAGAGGAAATTAATTAAAAGCGTATTAAAAAAAAACAACCCACAAAATACAAAAAAAAAAATGAAAATGAAATAATTTACCTCAAAATACGCTACAAGACCTGTTTCATCATCTGTTGTAACACTTTTACCATAAGTCTGGTGTGACGGTGCGCGGTAACAGTGGAATGAAGTATCACTTGGCGCGTGGTCTCTTCCGTACAAGGGCAGAGTAATCAGTAGCTTACTTCTGGGAATACCTTTTCGAAGATAATAATCCACGGCGTATTTCTGTTGACGAAAATTGAGGAGTGAGTCAGTATTACAATTCACTTAGATTCTTCTGTTGACGAAAATTGAGGAGTGAGTCAGTATTACAATTCACTTATAATATATCAGTTGTGCAACCTAATGTTGTTATTTTCGATCGCAAGTCGTGGTATCTGTGAAAGCACAAATTCTAATGGGGCGTATGACCGAGTGCTGTAGATGCTCGACTGTAGACCTGAGAGTCGTGGGTGAGAAATAAAAAAAAAAAACAAAGAATTTTTCCGAGGTCCTAGTGAATGTTGGTTAAAGGTCCCATTAAGTACACCCAGCTTTAAATGGGTACCTGACTTACGTTAAGGAAGTAAAGGCGGCTGGGCGTTGTGCTAACCACACAATCCCTTTTATATGCCGAGGTTACTAAAACAAACAAATTCTACACTTCGTCTGCCTCGATAACCCTTTAGGATTAAGGGAACTTTACTTTTAAAAAAAAAAAAAAATTCAATGAATATTCTTAAATAAAATGTATGTAAGTGACGCGATCATAATAATAAAAACGCATAAGCTACGGGTACAAAAAAAGTACTCCGTATTTCTTTTTTTCCGGGGTACGAAAATAGACTTTGAAATTGAAAAGTTAAGCTATTAAAAATTGAGGCCGACTATGTGCGGGTTCGATTCCTGTCAGAGATTTTTTTTTTTTTTTCAAATTTTTTTTTCAGAATAATAGATACTAATTTAGCGAATATTTTTTTGTTTTATTCGTCCGACTTTATTAACTAAAAGGATACATTCTGAAAAAAAGGGTTAGGGTTAGGGGGGTTAGGGTTAGGGATAGGGGGTTAGGGTTAGGGATAGCATCATATCGCTATCTGAAAAAAAGGGTTAGGGTTAGGGTTAGCATCATATCTTTAAAAAAACGCACATCTTTTTTCATACCCCGGAGAAAAAAAAATACGGGATACTTTTTTCGCATCCGCAGCCAGTCCGTAATAAAAAAAATAATGAGCGGTTCTCAAAGTGTTGAGTGGGTCGTGGCTAGGCCCTCGGAATAATTTCTGACACAATTTAAATTTATTTCTGGCAAGGATAAAAGCACACTGCCATTAAGGGCAGGTACACTCACAAACTGACACTGTGGCAAGTGTACTTCACCCTGACACCATGGAAACTTTCACAGTCTGTCTTTCTGGCTGTTATATTGCAGGAACACTCACCGCAAAGTCATTTCGGAATTTTTTTTTGTCAGGTACACTCACACACTGCCGTTCAGACAAATACACTTATACGCTGCCATTTTGGAAAGTGTGTTTAGCACAAACACAAAACCAACCATTATCACACTTTTTAAAAAAAAAAATAGACTAAAATAAGCGTGGGTGAGAATCTAAATATTCATTAAAATCTATTTATCAACAAAATGTAAAAACATCATAATCTCTGCTCGAAATTAGCCCCCCCCCCCCCATCGATGTAAAGTAATTATGGGTAACGGATGGTCGTGCGGCGTAGAGTGCACAAACTGCTAGGCTGGGGAATCTCGGGTTAGAATCTCATTGAGAGCTAGGGGATTTATCAGGACCTGTTGAAAAATCCTAAGTTCACCCATCTTTAAATTGGTACCGGAAGTATATCGGGAAAGTGAGAGCGGCTATGCATTGTGCCAAGGAGGTTAGATTACTGGAGGCTGCATGACGTCACTAGGCTGATGCCAGTGGGCGGAGCCTATCACCATTTTGTTCGACGCAAAACATTGGCAGCTGTGTAGTGTGTATGTTATATTATTGTAATATTTTGAACGTTATAAAACACTGTATTAAAATTTAAAAAAAAGTAATAGATGCCCTCTTGTTCGGCGTACGGTTGGACACAACGACGACAAGAAAACGGGATATTGCTTCATCAGTTAGTCACTATAATAATAATGCTAATTAGTTAATTTGTTTGTACTTAATATTGTTGCTGTAAAGCAGTGCTGTTGTGATATACAATAAATATCTAGATGATGATACAATGCCGTTGGCAAAAAGAGAGCCTAACGTTTATGATTGTTGCCGTCAATGGTTCATTTAGGTTGCCTGTTGGCTATGCTTTAATCGATGGATTAGGTGGCATTGAGAGAGCAAGTCTTGTGCGATAATGCATTACAGGACTTCATGATATTGGTGTTACAGTGACTTCCTTGACTTTTTACGGTTCAGCATCCAATTTAGCCATGGTAGAAAATCTTGGGTGTAATCTTGATGCTACCGGTAATCAATTCAAAAGCTATTTTAAGCATCCAATCACTGATCTAATTATTGCTGTATTTTTAGATGATGAAGCTTGTTCGTAATACTTTTGGGGACAAAAAAATCGCTCGTTGATGGTGATGGTAATTTTATCAAATGGGATTACATTGAGAAATGGCATAAAATTCATTAAAATGAAGGGTTGCATTTTGGTAATGAATTGCGGTCATCACACATCATGTGGCAGAAAATCAAAATGAGTGTGAGATTAGCAGCACAGCTGCTCAGTGAGTCAGTTGCGTCTTCACTTGAGTTTTGTATAAACGAAAAAGGGCAAGGATTTGAAGGTTGTGAGCCAACTATCCGTATTTTCAATTCTTTTTTCGACATATTGACCTGACGAAACCAGAAAGGTAAAGGTTTTCATAGTCCTTTGAGCATCTCAAATATTGATACGGTGCAATGCTAAGACATACATCGCTGGTTTACGTGAATCGCCAAATGGCAGGCTCATGTTTAATTCTTGTCGTAAAACAGGTTTTATTGGCTTTTTAAATGTGCATCCAGGCCCACCGACAGAAATTTCGGGCCCCTGGGCAGGGCTGTCACGCCCCCCCGTGCTGATAATAATATTTTCAAAAGTTGATTGGCTAGCTATGTCCGGGCCCCTAAACCTCGCCGGGACCCTGGGTATTTGCCCCCCCCCGACTTTATAAGAGCTGATGCGTCGGTCCTGATTGGATAAATAAAATAATAACCAGAAACTTACGATATTATATGTATCTTCTGGACTATCCCCATAAATCGGACTTGGGTTAATGAGATTTACCATCTCCATCCCATAATCATAGGTCATTATGGTCACAAAGTCTAACTCACCGAATAAAAGAAAAAAAAAATAAAATTACAATTAATTTTTTTTTTTTAATTTAATAATCTTTTATTATACTGCACTGAATGGTTAACTATTAAAACATTGGAATCGCTAATAAACGAAGTTGAAAGCATATCTTATTAATACAAACATTTATTTACTAGCTGTACCCTGCAAAACCTTTGCATAGTATAGCTCTATTTAAACGGTATTTAACAGTTTTTTTGGAATTAACCACTCCCAGAATATATGCCAATATAGGGAAATAAGCTAATGAGTATGATAACTCAATTTTTGAAAATTTTGTACTTAGCAGGTTTTGGAACTCAACCCCCCCCCCCCCCTCAATTGAGCAACAAATTCTCAGTAAAAAAGAAAGCCATAAGTACTCCTTTTAAATGATTCAACTGCAAGAAGACAAATTAAAAAAAAAATGACATCCTGTTCTAAATATATTCTTGAGTATATCCAGCACGATAGTAGAAAAGAAAGCAAAGTATGATAAGGAAATCTTTGTCGTAACGCTTCAGTAAAACCCTTAGCTTAACTTACTTGGCGATTTTGTCAATCTCGTAGGAGTGAGAATAACCGTGGACATCTCCGGCCAATGCCGCAGTCAGAATGAGTCTACTTTTACCGGTCATCTGACTTTCTTTTTCAAATGTCGCTTTCAATTCCTTAAAAAAAAAAAGAAATCAAACTCAAGTAAAATATCAAATAAAATATATTAGATAACTCAGTATTTGAGTCCGAATCTTGGTCCGTATCGCAGAATATAAATAATATACGTAAAACTCCTGACCCCACTTCTTGGATGGGTGAATAAGTGTATAAAACTGTATTTCTGCACACGTTCGATTATCGCGCGTCTAAATAATAATAATAAAAAAACATTGTTAGAATCTACAAGAAAATAAATGATCCTGTTTGCGCTCATTTTATTTGCAAACACACTTTCCAAAGTACGAATTAAAAGGCTTTCAAAGCCGCCATTTTATTTTATTTTTATTTACATTTTTAAAGGTCATGATGACGTAATTGGAAATGCTGTTCTCTTTAGTGATGAGACGATACCAGAATTCGTATCGATGCCTACTCGATTCTTCCCCAAAACTTCATTTCTCGATTCCGATTCCTGACGTCATTGTCTCCAGTTACTTCGAATTTATAAATAATAAATATAAATACTGAAGTCTTTAAAATATTTTAAATAATGTATCATTTTACTATTTGCTAATTTGATCATTAAAATAACTTTTTATTACTTATGAAAATGGCGACTAGTGAAACCTCGGTCGAAAATAATGATATGATTCTGGATGCACTGAAATGGTTTGTTTTTAGTAAAACCGACATGCGTATATTTTTCAAGTTCCTGACTATTGGGGTGAACGTGGCAAAATTTGCATAGCTTTTTATCAGCGGCATGTTTGCGTGGCGCAATTACAAACATTTTTGTCTCGTGTGATATTATCTTAATAGGGAGCCATGCCGGAGTCGGAGCCGTCAAATTTGAGGGAGCCGGGAAAAAATATGGCGGCTCCACTAGCCTGATTGTCTCATTAATATAGTCAAATAAATAATTCACTATAGTTACTTGTTATCTTTAATAACAAGTTGCACCCAATGGCGGCGGATAGGCCAGGCAGCCAGTAATTTGCCGTTTCCCCACCACCTAACCCCTTCCGCTCCTTATTGGAATCTTTCTTTATTTCAAAATTATGTCTTCCATGATAAAGTTTTAGCCGCTCGGGTATATAGCATCCTGTTGAACCGTAGTACTGCGCTGCCATCTATTCATCTAAGTTTACTGGTGGTTTTAAACAAAAAGGACCGGTTGGTCGTGCGCTCCAATGTCGACCTGAGGGTCTTGGGCTGGAACATCGGTGAGAGCCTAGGGATTTTTTTCAGATCCTGGAGACTGTCCCCCAAGTCTATCTAAAATAAGATAGGGAAGCTAAGGCAGCTGGGGTGTTGTGCTAGCCACACATTCCTTAGTATTCTGTGGCTACTTCAGCCTATCCATCTAAGCAAACATTGTGCAACGTACAACTAGTATATATATATATATATATATATATATATATATATATATATATATATTAGGGCTGCTGATTAAACTGCGTTAATTTGCGATTAACGCGTCAAAATAATTTTGCGATTAAAATTTTTAACGCAACACCTAAATGCGTTAATTTTACCAAAATGATGAATGTTCACCAAAAGCGAAAAATAACAGAATTTCTCTCAACATTTTAAAGTTATGGTCCATTGAGTTATTAAGTAGATCTACCACCCCAATCTGTCGCATTTCGCTCACACCCTAACCCCCAGGTATGTTGACAAAAGCCCCACTTGTAATATAAAATGAAGACAAGTAATCCTCCTGCTTCATTTCCGGTCGATGTAAAAACAGAAAAGTTTCATTCACTAGTTTACATTATATACTGTAGTGTATTGGTGGAGGTACAACAGTGTATTGTTGAAGGTAAAAAAAAACAACAAGTGTATAATGAACCCGGTTCTAATTAGATCAAAATAACGAGATGCTAGAAATTGTGTATCATTTTTGCACATAATTTTGTATCGCATTTGGATAAAACAGCATCTTGCTTGTCACGTCTGCAGCAACTGCACTAATATTTCCATATACATGACACCTATAATTAGTGTCTAGACAGTACCTAGACATGGTCTAAACTAGGCTATGCACACATCTGTACAGTAGACAGTGGTTGTATATTTCAGAATAATTGTGACACTGAGTTAAATTTTATATAGGGCTGTTGATTTGCTGCAATTAAAGCGTAATTAATGCGTTAAAAATATGCGATTACATTTTTAACACAAACACCTAAATGCATTACATTTTACCCAAATGTCAGCATTTCAGAGAAATGCAGAAAAAAAATCAGTAAATAACCCAATTCTATAACCAGATCAGACTACATTTGCTGCAATTAAAGCGTAATTAATGCGTTAAAAATATGCGATTACATTTTTAACACAAACACCTAAATGCATTACATTTTACCCAAATGTCAGCATTTCAGAGAAATGCAGAAAAAAAATCAGTAAATAACCCAATTCTATAACCAGATCAGACTACATTTAAAAAAAAATGCAAGAAAAAACACCCGAATACAGAAACTGTCAAGTTCACATAAATCACAGCAATATGACCTTGAAACAATAGGATTGTCATTTCTTAATTCTAATTTATGACCTTGAATACCATTAGTTAACATCATTCTGTAGACGCGTGCAATATAGTTCGGCACGTGCCATCGTTTGGGACAGAGGGGGTAAGGTGGTTGGGAAGCAATAAAGTAACGTCATCTTTGTGTAGGGGGGGGGAGAGGCTGCTAAGTGTCAAAAATAAAATTGGGATGGGCGAGGAGGGAAAATAAAAAAAAACGCGTTCATAATAAGGGAGCAAGTACATTCTGGCTATACTGTTATTTAAAGAAAGAAAAAGGCACAAATGACGTGTGTATTTGGGGGGGGGGGTAAGTGGTGGGGGTAAGTGCGGTAGTGGAGGGTAGGGTAAACAAGACCTACGCGAGGCGAAGTGTTACAAAATATGACAGGGAAGAGGGGGGGGGGGGAAACAGCGGTTGACATACGTCATTATTTCGGAAACAATGGAACGAGAAAAAACATGTTTTGCATTGGTGTTAATTTAAAAAGAATACAATTTGCATCACTTGACGTGATCAGTGGCGCCGAGAGCCGACACGGGCCTCAGAGCGGGAACATAAGTCGTGAAAAAATTGACATGGTAGGGGCGGCCCGGGCCTCCTTACAGATGCGGGCCCCCTGGCAATGAACCCCCACCCCCCCTCCCCTCGGCGTGCCTGGACGTGATTAATACATGTCAATAAACCGGTCGCAATAACCATATCAATAGACAAATGTGCAAATGTTTAATACATCTTTCTGAATTAATTATACCTCTTTCGTAATTTAAACTGACTTGTTTGTTATGCCAATATTATGCAATGATATTACTACATACTAGTTTGAATACAAACAAATGTATTATACTGTGTCGATTAAAATATGCGTTAATTTGCGATTAAAATTTTTAATCATGCGTTAATTTCGATCAATTTTTTTAATCGAACAGCAGCTCTAATATATATATATATATATATATATATATATATATATATATATATATATATATATATATATTAGTTATGGGACGATGAAACGGAATCTTGAAGCGATACTTTCTGCTAGAATTGGAATCGGAGAATTGTCAACATCTATATATATTATGTTGTACTTTCTACAAACCTGAACCAATAATGTGAACTTATAGTGATCAAAATAATATTCTCCACCCCTAGATCCAGGAAACTCCCAGTGCAGGTCCAGTCCATCAAAATTCCGTTTACGCAAGAAACCTATGGCGTGGTAAATGAACTTTCTTCGCGTGATATAAGTATAAGCCATGCAGCTAAATGTTTTACTGCTGAAGTTCCATCCGCCAACAGACAGAAGTGTCTTGAGTCTTGGATCTTTTTCTTTGATCTTATTGAACCGTTTATACCTTGGAGGGGGGGGGGGGAATAAAGTCGAAAAGAAAATGTATAAGCTATTGTATTTTTGTTTGTTTGTTTGTTTGTTGTTGTTGTTTAAAACACAAGCAAACAACAAAATAACAACATTTTATGGTCACACAATCGTGACGTAGTGCTGGTTTTCATTATTCCTGTCTCAGTGACATGTTTTTTTTTTTTTTATTTAAAGTTTGTTCCATTTTTGCACTAAGGACTTGTTCATTCCTCACCTACACTGAAAGGATCGCAATACATTATAATTTAAAAAAAAAACAACAAAAAACTTGATTTATTATTCATTTTTTAGGAGAACAATGAATTATATCACCCCCCCCCCCACCACCACCAATGCTATGGAGCGTTCGTACTATGTATTAAAGAGCACTCTCCCCCCCCCCACACACACACACGGACTGTGCCACAACAATCACAAGGGGAAACAAAGTTTAAACAGCTTATGACAATTTTTTTTTGTTCGGTGGGTCGCAATTTTGGCCAGTAGTATGGGATTTAGAGGAACTTACGGCTAATAACGTACCAATGTCTAGATCAGGGATGGGTACACTTTTAAAACCGCGGGCCACAGTGGGTTTCTAATATTGAAAGTGGGGGGGGGGGGGGGGCTGACCAAGAGCAGGTAAATTGAGTGAATATGTGAGCTAATATGTGAATCAATATATGAGCTAATATGTGAATTAATATGTGAGCTAATATGTGAATCAATATATGAGCTAATATGTGAATTAATATGTGAGCTAATATGTGAATCAATATATGAGCTAATATGTGAATTAATATGTGAGCTAATATGTGAATCAATATATGAGCTAATATGTGAATTAATATGTGAGCTAATATGTGAATCAATATATGAGCTAATATGTGAATCAATATGTGAGCTAATATGTGAATCAATATGTGAGCTAATATCTTAATAGGGAGCCGTGCCGGAGCCGGAGCCGTCAAATTTGTGGGAGCCGGAGCCGGAAAAAAATTTGGCGGCTCCGCAAGTCTGGTTACAACTACAACGTGGTAGATCTAAAAAAAAAAAGTAAAGTTCCCTTAGCCCTAAAGGGCCATCGGGGCAGATGAAGTGTAGAGTTCATCTGTTTCTATAACCTCGGCATATGAAGGGATTGTGTGGTTAACACAACGCACAGGCCGCTTGAGATTTCCCCAACTTTTGTCAGGGGCCAATTTTAAGTTGGTAGTCCTCTCCCCCCCCCAACTTGTCAGTTCCCCATTTAAAACTTGAGAATGTTCCATGAGGGACCAGCCCCGTAGCCAAGGGGGGCACTGGGGGAATGGAGTGCCCCCCCCCGCTTAAAAAAGAAGAAAAGATGAAAAAAATAAAGAAAAAGTAAAGGTGCCCCCCTTGCAAGGTATTGGTGCCCCCCCGCTTACTTTGACCTGGCTACGGGCCTGCGAGGGACTCAGCTAGGATCAAACCATAGACCTTAAGGTCGACAGTCGCGCGCTCTACACATCCGTCCTTTTTTCAGAACTATTTGTTAATCCACTTACATCCCTTCAGTCCAAGGTGAGTCCTCGTCAGTAAGTAATGAAGCGGTCAGTATGTTGTCTTTGATGTGCGCAAAGGCGTAAATGACGTGTGTGCATAATTTCGTGTCGATCGCTTCCGGGGTTATGTTGTTTGGAGCCCTACGGAAAGGGGAGTCATTCCTGTAGTAGCAGGCTTTGATCTCACAACCTAGTATAGAGACGTTGAAGAGAAACCATGACGTCAACCACTAACACAGCAAACCCCCCCCCCCAACCTAATAATAATCAGGGCCATCCCCACCACGCGTATTACCCCCCCCCCACCCCCACCCCCAACCCCAACCCCATTCCCAAGTTGTTCGGCTATTTATATTTTTGTGCGGAAGACATTTTTTTAAATGCTCTATCAAATAGATTCGTTTCATTTTGTCATTGTTACGGGTCCTTATAATGATAATACTTGTAGAAGGTGTAATAATTCAGACAACTCAAATCATGAAGTTAACTCCAGTGAAGTAACATCAACAATCATTTAATTATTGAACATAAACTGACATAAAGGTAAACCCAGGAGGAGGAGTACAATAGCAAACTGTAAACATGCATCCATCTACATCGATGCCCAAAGTTAGACTAACTATAAAACAAAGCATGTGCTCCCAACTGTCGGTTTAATATACGTCATTTGTACCAGCATGCGGCTCTTTCCATGTCAAGTTTAGGCTCGTTCGATGTCAAATTGCGGCCTTCCAGTTCCAATTATAATAATTATTTTATTTTATTTTCAAAACTCAAAAAAAAATTGTAAACTGGATAAAAACCATGAATGTCACAAGGTGCAAAAGAAGAACTGCTAGGATTGAAGGCGCTCTCAGAACAAACTCGTGGAGAAGTTATACCAAATGCTCTGCAGAAATGCTTGGAAGACACTGAATTAGCTATAAATAAAATCGTTTCCATAGCAACTGATGGAACCAGAAGTATGACAGGAATAGCTGCTATAGGACCAATTGTAGGAGTTTCAGAAAAGCACGCACGTTGCTGAACAAGTGGACAGCTCAAACAGAAATACCCCGAGTTGAGGCACTCATATTTGAAGCATGGAATAGTCTTCCAGTATGCTGCAGGAAAGCGAAGACGTTGGCATTAAAATTGCTGACGATCTTTGAGTCAACATATTCGTGCGAGCAAGCCTTCTCTTGCATTAATATAATACAATGTAACGTAAAATGCCAACTAACAAATAAAAATCTAGAGCGTGCTTGAAACTAAAAAATAACAAGCTATAGGCCATATTTTTAATCAAACGTTCAAAACGCATGATTTAACCATTGATTTAACTATTGTTGCGTTCTATTAAAATCATTTATTTAAAATTTAAATTTTGTGTATGAATAAACATTATTTCGTATTTAAAGCCATTATTTAAAATTAAAAAAAAAAAAAAAATAAAATAGCATATCAAATATCAGAATATTGAAACAACAATTTTAGTGGCTCTTTAAAAACTGAGAAAATAGTAAATTATAACTTTTGGCTCTTCCGTCTCAAAAGGTTGCCGACCATTCATTTGTAGCAAAAAGATACTTCGACTCTTAATACAAGAATGCTTAATGTAAACTTACTTACCTCTGGTTGAGAAAATCGCAGTGCAAATTAAACAAACAAATGTCACAAGAGCCAACATGATGTTCAATTAAAAATGTCAAAAATCGCTGCATTTATTAAAGGACTCGAGAAAAATCACATGATTGAATGATTGATCGTCGTCAAGTTCATCAACAGCGGTTCTACATATTTCAGGGCCGTTATTATGTTTGTAGAGGCCCTAGGTAGGTAAAGGCACACTTCGACAGCAACAACAGGCAATGCCGCCATCTGGAAATCATGGACCCCCCTCATAATCTTTGACAACATGGGACCCCTATACATTTCCACACTCACCCATTAGAAACTAGGACTTCAGCAAGTGCTCAGAATGCCCGATACTTGTGAAGGGCCTGACTAAAACCAATGTGAGCCTTCCCAGATTGTGAAATACGCCCATACCATTACACTTTGAAAATCTAAAAAAACAAACTTTTAAGTATCAAGAAATCAAGGTAAAATTGTATTATTATTATTTTTTTTTTGGTTTCAATGTTAATAGGAAAGTAATGACCCTATGATGGGTGGCGAGTTGGGGGGGGGGGAGGGGGAAAGCGCTTATTACTACTTTGAGTATCCAAAAAAAACTGCTATTATTGCTAGTTTGCTGTTATTTAATTTATTATGAATAAAATATGATCAAGTTTATTGGTTACAAAAATCAACAACATTGGTTTACATACATTGATTTACTGTAATGAATCACGCTTAGAATTGAGTATTTATTTATAAAACTAGTGGGAAAAGCCTGCTGAAGCTGGCTGAACGAAATCCGACAGAAGGGATAACAAAGAAATATACGAAATGCCGCAAATAGAAAATAACATGTGGCCTATATATCCATGAACAGAATACGATATGAGCAGAAATAACAAAGAAATGTACGAAATACTGCAAATAGAAAAGAACATTTATCTTTTATTGCCAAGAACATAATGCATATATTTTTAGTGTACGGACCATTAGCCCGAAGGAGACACTACACCACATTTTTCGTGTACGGACCCATGGGCGTCGCTAGACATTTGTCCTGAAAGGGGGGGGGTACAAATACTCGTTTTTTAATTTAACTGTCGATGTCATACAGGTTCATATTTCAATTAAATTTAAGTATGACATTCATTATTTATATTGACATAAATAAATGCATTTGAAATTCAAATATTTTGACAACAAACACACAAAGGTTTCGATTAAAAATTTTTTTTAATTTGGCCTTGTATAACTTGATTAGGCCTTCCAAAAAGGTTCTTGGCATTCAGCTTGTTTTTTTATCTGGCAACTCTTGTTGGTTTATCTGGCAACTCTTGTTGGTTTATCTGGCAACTCTTGTTAGTTTATAATCTTCTACCACTGAATGAATTTTTTGATTTATGCTAAATTAATTCAGACTCCCTGATAAAAAGTATGATTTTAGAGCTGATAATGATGGAAACAGAGTTTTTAGATATGCATGGCTATCAGACTATTCAACAGTATATTAAAAGGTGCCTTTTGAAAAAAATTGCGTGTTGTTTCCTAAAAAAGTAATTCGAGCAGTTCAGGGGGCATTTATCATCAAACCGTGCACAAAATTTAAAGATTTCCAGTAAGATGCAATTAGCCAAATACAAAGCACATGACTCATGAAGATGCAAGCAATTTTGTTGCATGATTGAAAGCCAAAGCAGTTTCTATAGATGAGCAGTTGAACTCATCAATTAGAAGACAATTTCATGAAAATCGTAACTAACTGGGTCCCATCATTTCTACAATCCTATTTTGCGATATGCATGATTTAGCACTTCGTGGAAAAGAATCAAATTCTGGTAATTTTTATGACCTTGTTCTTGGTAATCGTTTGTCAAATGGTTCTTGTTGTGCTAGGTATATCTCGGCAAACTACGCAAAACACTATAATCGAAATTTGTGGGTCTCTCTTGCCCGAAGACATTGTTCGTGAAGCTAATAATTCATTAGTGTTTTCTACACTTGCCAACGAGATAACTGACATTTCAGGCATTGAGCAGATGTCACTTGGTGCTAGATTTGTCAAAGAACAAAATGGGAAAATGGTGGTTACAGAAGAATTCCTCGGCTATATTCCTATATTTGTTGTTTGTTTAGTTATTATTCAAAAATATTCATCAAAGCTAGAAGCTGTGACGCAAAAATTGCAGTCAGTGCATTTAGATTTACTGGCAGTACAAACATACATTGAAGAATTGTTCACCACATAGGCTGTTGATCGACAGAATTGTGATGAGAGGTATAAGGACATTTTTAGAGTTACAAAAGGTGTTTCAGATGACATTGGTGTCGACATTCAACCTCCACGCCAAGTTGGAAGACAAATGAACATAAAAAATCCAAAAGTTAATTTGCCTGAGAATTATTTTAGAATAACTGTTTTTACACCCTACCTTCATTCTATTTTATCAGCGCTGAAAATTCGTTCTTGAATAGAAAATAAACCAGCATTTTAACATTTATTTTTGAATCCCTTTTTAATACCTAAACTAGAAACTGGCATTTTAAGGATCAGGCCAGGGCTATTGCTGATTATTTCGCATTTGACAATTCAATCGAGGAGAGTGAAACCTGGTATGATATATGGAAATGTAAAACTAGTAAAGGGGAAAAAACAGAAACAATGACTCTCTGTGAGGTTTTAGATTAACCAATTTCCCCCCCCCCTCCCATGATTAAGATGGCTTTTTTGACAGCATTGATTCTTCCAGTGTGTGAAATCCCTATGGATGGGATGAAATCTATTAGATCCTTTAAACCACTAATGGAACGGTTTTTGTGATGCTCTTCTATCATCCCCACCATAGCCGATAGTGCAATGGTCATGGAGGCACCACGGGAGATATAGCGGGGACTTAAGTCATGACATGAAATATCCATTGGTCCTCACCAGAGATCGAACCAGGGACCCTCAGGTCGACAGTCGAGTGCTTTATCACACGACCATCCGTCCCCCTGGGCCTTCCTGTAACAACATGCACAATCGAGAGATCATTTAGCACTCTAAGACGAGTAAAAACATGGCTACGCTCAACAACTGGTGACGATCGTTTATCTGGTCTTTGTATGATGAGTATCAAAAATTTAAAGAAAGTGTTATCAATCGATTTAAACAAATAGCAAGACGTTTACAATTTTTGTTCCAGAAGAATTAGTTTAAAATTATAATATTATTTCTGTATCAGTTTAATTTATAATTTTATACTTTATTTTATTAGTATAGTAACTGTTCGACACTGAAACCATTATTTTAAAAATTACAATAATGTAACAAGTCATACTAGCAGATATAATTCTTTTTTTTTATGTTTGATATATGTACATTGTCTTCAATGTAATAAACTTTCAGGAAATTTAGCTCAGTTTTATTGTGACAACTTTATGACATTTTTTCCAAAATTTGGGGGGGGGGGGGGCATTACCCCCTACCCTTGAATACGCCCATGTACGGACCATTAGTCTGAGGAAGACGCACGCATACGAAGGGCGATTATGTGTTAGCTTCAAAAATTAGGCAGGAAATGGAATAACCAAAACATTCATTGTAAATAAATGTGAATGAATAAATAATGTTGACTAGATACACACTTACATTATGATTTAATTGTTAGTTACAATGTTAAACATTTACAATATTTGGTGTAAAATAGAAAATATATGCAGGTCTATTGACCAGAATGCTAAAGACACAATAGATTCACAAAACTGATATGTATGAAATTGACTATTTACATATAAATTTATAATTTTAAAATAATTTTTGTTCGTTTTGTTAATCTACATTTGGCCCACCCCCCTTTTTTTTTAAACTGCAAGGGTTTTTATTGTTTAGTGTTTATTGTATACCATGGCTCAAGGGTTTTTATTGTTTAGTGTTTATTGTATACCATGGCTCAAGGGTTTTTATTGTTTAGTGTTTATTGTATACCATGGCTCAAGGGTTTTTATTGTTTAGTGTTTATTGTATACCATGGCTCAAGGGTTTTTATTGTTTAGTGTTTATTGTATACCATGGCTCAAGGGTTTTTATTGTTTAGTGTTTATTGTATACCATGGCTCAAGGGTTTTTATTGTTTAGTGTTTATTGTATACCATGGCTCAAGGGTTTTTATTGTTTAGTGTTTATTGTATACCATGGCTCAAGGGTTTTTATTGTTTAGTGTTTATTGTATACCATGGCTCAAGGGTTTTTATTGTTTAGTGTTTATTGTATACCATGGCTCAAGGGTTTTTATTGTTTAGTGTTTATTGTATACCATGGCTCAAGGGTTTTTATTGTTTAGTGTTTATTGTATACCATGGCTCAAGGGTTTTTATTGTTTAGTGTTTATCGTATACCATGGCTCAAGGGTTTTTATTGTTTAGTGTTTATCGTATACCATGGCTCAAGGGTTTTTATTGTTTAGTGTTTATTGTATACCATGGCTCAAGGGTTTTTATTGTTTAGTGTTTATTGTATACCATGGCTCAAGGGTTTTTATTGTTTAGTGTTTATCGTATACCATGGCTCAAGGGTTTTTATTGTTTAGTGTTTATTGTATACCATGGCTCAAGGGTTTTTATTGTTTAGTGTTTATTGTATACCATGGCTCAAGGGTTTTTACTGTTTAGTGTTTATTGTATACCATGGCTCATATAGGTTGGAAATCACTGTAACATCAACAAGACATTTGCGTTTATTGCGCAGTAATTTAAGAAATCAATTTACACATTCATTTAATCCTTATGCTATAAAAAGAGCGGATAGACGGGTGTAAATTCAATGCTTAGCGTTATTTTATTATAATCTACATGAGTGGTCAAATACACTGAAGTAAATGAATTCATTACTCATAGTGACAGATGGATCAATACTTCTGACTACGTGGCACCTATGAGCCTGGACCTTTACTCAGAACACAGGTTCTCATTTCATGACAATGGGTTCCCTTTGATTACTGACGAACGAGTATCGGAATTAGTGATGAGCTGATGTTAGATTCCGAAATAAGTTTCAGAATTTTTGTATCTCAAGAAACGTCATCATGAAAAAAGACAAATTTACAACTTTTTCTTCGAAGCTTTCAAAAGAAATACACGTATGTATATTACTTGGGTGTATGAGGGCCGTATAGTACTTGGGTGACCAAACATAGGAGAGCCGTATAGTACTTGGGTAACCAAACATACGAGAGCCGTATAGTACTTGGGTGACCAAACATAGGATAGCCATATAGTACTTGGGTGACCAAACATAGGAGAGCCGTATAGTACTTGGGTGACCAAACATACGAGAGCCGTATAGTACTTGGGTAACCAAACATACGAGAGCCGTATAGTACTTGGGTGATCAAACATAGGAGAGCCATATAGTACTTGGGTGACCAAACATAGGAGAGCCATATAGTACTTGTGTGACCAAACATAGGAGAGCCATATAGTACTTGGGTGACCAAACATAGGAGAGCCGTGTAGTAGTTGGGTGACCAAACATAGGAGAGCCATAAAAGCTGAATGTGTGAACAACAATTAGACAAGGCTCTATCTGGGACCGTATACCAAAAAAAAAAAGGGAAACCAACAAACTATCTAAACAATAGTTTGCAAATCTTGCACACCTAATGACCTTCGACAACTTACACCCCGCATCGTCACCGGCTCTCGGTGCGTTCACTAGCATGTGGTCTTCGGCCAGGACTTCCTTAAAAATCACTGTTGACGGTTAGCGTTGTGCAAGAATGTGAACCTTATCTATGTGACCAACATGGATTATCTGAGAATCAGTAGGCGGCTCCTTGAGGAGCCCGCTCCCCCTCCCCCCTCCCCACCGCACCTTCCACCGCCTCCGGTTTTAAACGCATTGAAGAGAAATAATAGAACTACTTTCAACCTCTAAAAAAAAAATGAACAATTAGATCTGACACAAATCAGTGCACTTTGACCTTTTAAAGGTGATGTGCGCTGTAAAACAGAATAGTGCTTTCATAATTTTTTGAGAATTATTAAAAAAAAATAATTATTTATTTATTCTTTTTTTTTTTAAATAAAATAAAATAAAAAAAAAAAACAATATAATAAATCAAAATCATGGATACTTTGGTTTGGGGTGAGAGGAGGAGGGGGGGGGGTGGGGTTAGTTACACATTTTGTCACAGTAAGATAACAACGGAACAATGTCATTTTCAAACGTAAACCTCGCCCTCCTATTACTGAGGTGCTGCTGATCCTTGGTGCTTGTCGCTGACATTTTTCTCATAGGGCCGCTATTGCCGAACGAGTCCAACTGATCGTGTTTGCATTGCTCTGAATTTTCAAGAAATGCTGTTGATCATCATTTCCTTGTTTTTGTGCTTTAATATTTATCAGTATCATTTATTGATATCATTTATAGATGCCATTTATAGACGGCATTTATATATAAAGTTTATATATAACAATTATTGATAACATTTATTGATATCATTGATTGATATCATTTATTGATAACATTTATAGGTAACATTTATTGATATCATTTATTGATAAGATTTATAGATAACATTTATAGATAGCATATATCGATGCAATTTATGAATAAAATTCATTGATAGTATTTTTTATAACATTTATTGATAGCATTCCTTGAAAATATATCTTTTTAGTTTTTAATCAAATCTGTATATTACACTCATATAAGACTGATGTATATCTCAATTAATATGGTGACATTTATATTAAATGTTTATTTGCAAAATCATGATCAAGCATGTCCAGTATTGATTTTTATCTATTCAATTCAAGTGCCCCCCACCCCCTCCTGCTAATCGATTCTGTTCGACAGAAATGGTTGCCACGGTAACCGTAGATCAGGTGATGAGGGCAATGGAATCACCCGGATGTTTGATCATGTTTACATGAAACTGTTCGTGTTACAACCTGCGCCGATTGCTCTCATACGCTGTTTGCCGTCATCTGTGTATGTTTCCTGCATGTGAGCTTCGAAACACACACACACACACACACACTCATTTTAATGAGTATTTTAATATTAAATAAATTCATATGTCGGACGATGGGCGACTAAATTTACGGTCGACTAGTAATAATTGGAAGCTCACCTGTGTCATCTGTGATGTCCTACTCATGGAGTGATCGATAAACTGCAAACATTCGGGTAAGCGTCTGATAGGCTTGTCTGTCTATTTTGATTTGCAATATATATATATATATATGTATATGCCTTTACTATGGGGCATGACACTACATACTATGGGGCATGACACTACATACTATGGGGCATGACACTACATACTATGTGACATGACACTACATACTATGGGGCATGCCACTACATACTATGGGGCATGACATAACGGTACTATCAGACATGACACTACATACTGTGGGGCATGACAGTGCATACTATGTGGCATGACATAACGGTACTATCAGACATGACCCTACATACTGTGGGGCATGACAGTACATACTATGTGGCATGACATAACGGTACAAACAGACATGACATTACATACTGTGGGGCATGACAGTACATACTGTGGGGCATGACAGTGCATACTGTGGGGCATGACAGTGCATACTATCAGACATGACACTACATACTGTGGGGCATGACAGTACATACTATGGGGCATGACAGTACATACTATGGGGCATGACACTTCAGAAATAAGAGAACCAACGGATAATTTGAAAAAAAAATGACCATAATTTTTGTATGTGCATTAACATTTACACATTAATAAATGTGAATTTACTGGATACATAAAAAAAAAGTATTTTGAAAACGAATTATTCTTTCAGATATGACAGCAACATTCCACATTACTCGTCATCAAAGAAACTGATAGAACATCTGCTTAGAACTATTCAACTACAGTAGGGTTGGTCAAATTACGGCCAAAAACGGCCCATTCGGCTGTTTGAACCAGCTCGAAATTATCCCCCCCCCTCGTACATACAAGGATAGTTCACCACCGTCAACTCATAATTTTTTTATATTTATAAACACCCCCCCATCTATCTACTTTTGGTTCAGACATTCTTTCAAAAGTTAATAACTCACTGCGGCCCACTATTCCAAACATTTGCCCACCTTTCGAGTTACAATAACAACAACGGGAAACAACTGACGACTTAACGCTAAACGTCATTACATATAAACTGAGACAAATGGAGAGACAACTCTCAGTGGTACCGAAAATTGATTATCATCGTGCAAGGGGAGACTACACTGAACGCCATCACACGATACTCAGCCGAATTACCGAACTTACATTGGAGTTGTCCGACCTGAAGCTGGAGCTGTCACGCCTGGAGAAGAGCGCCAAAGCCAAGCGCCATCTTGAGAACAGATCCCGAGACACGGGATCCAACGCCAGAGGGAGTCTGGGTGAGCTGGAGGAAGGGTCGGAGATGATGCGCAGGGAGTTGATTCGAATGCGGGCGGACATTGAGGAGAAGAGGAGAAACAACGAGGTGCTGCTCAGGGAGATTGCCAAGATGAAGGAGAAGCTGAAAATCAAACCTCGCCATTTTTCTGGTTATGACGTAGCCGGAAATGATATCTATGGAAACTGCTACACCGCCGTCTCTGATTGGCCGAACATGACGACGCATGATGGTAATGTTGGCAAATCACATTTCAGTTCTTTCCCCACACCATTACGTTTGTCGCAGCCGATCACACCAACGAAGAAATACCCATCCATCAGCGGGAACTACCGAACGCAAGCGGATATTGGCGATGGTAGGTCCTATCTCGACAAAGAGTTTCAGAAAAACAATTTGTTAATGAATGCCACACCCAAGTTTCGTCCATCCGATTGGGATTTTCCGACGTCCAGCGGGCAGAAGAAGGAAGTCTACAGGCCTTCAACCTCCACAGTGGAGAGCAGAGCTTTCCGTCATAATTATCCGACTTATCCTGTACACTACTAGCATCTGTGTTTGTGGTTGGTAGAAAAAAAGAAGTTGTGTCATTAACCCTTAACGTACCAACTGCCCTCCCCTTACCCCCCCCCACCCCATCAAATTTAGATTACTTTGTACAGGAAGTTTTTTTTTTGTTTTTTTTTAAATTCTTCCCCATTTGTACAGTTCGCATTTTTTTTTTAAATATCTTCACCAGATTGTGATTAATTTGCATAATTTGTATTTTGTAAATCAATTTCCCCAGACTTCAATCTGTATACTTTGTAGTTTTTACTTTGTAAATTACATATGTATGCTATATGTGAGTATTTTATGTAATTGAGTAGGTTAGGCCCAGCTCCGTAGCCTGGGGGGGGGCACTGGGGAGCCTTCCTCCCCCCCCCCTCCCGCTAGGGGTGGACTGTGGAGTGCCCCCGCTTAAAAAAGAAAAAGAGGAAAAAATAAAGAAAAAGTAAAGGTGCCCCCTTGCTGGGTATTGGTGCCCCCCCCCTGCTTACTTTGACCTGGCTACGGGCATGGTTAGGCCACACACGATGTCACTCAAGTTTAGCCGCCATTTATAATTATTTATTATTTATACAAGAATGCCGCAAAATGAAATCTTTTTAATCTTTAAATGCAAAAATTCACCCCCCCCCTTAAAATATTAGCGAGTGGAGTTAAACCTGTGGTTTATCAATTTCTTTGGTTTTACAAGACGTGCCAGTTGTTTTTAATTTCTGTTCTTTTGTTCTCCTCCGTTAGTTTTATGTCATTTTTTTTTATCGAGTTAAATTCTAATGTCTCCGCCACTTGATTGGCTTTTTTTAGATGCTCTAAAGATTAGATAGAAAAGTTTTTACAATGTGTATAAAAGTCAAATTCTAGTTGTTTTTTTTTTAAATGTCATCTGTTTCATAAACACTGTCCAGCGTCCTACATGGGATTGTGGTTTTTTTGCGGTTTAAAAAAACATTTTTTTTTTAAGATCTACTTTATACTAATACTTTCTTCCAAGGGTTTATTTTTTATTTTATTTTTATTTACGTACAGGTTTTACCGTATTTAATGAAAAAAATTATTCCAGGGGTAAGGGTAAAGGGATAGGGTGGAAGGACGGGGGGGGGGGCGTCCTAGGGCCAAAGCACGTTTCAAATTAGCGCTTTTTTTCTTTATTGTGTCATAGAAATGATACTAATAGATGCAGACGTGAACTAAAGTTTGATATTTCTGCAGAACTTCGTCCCAAAAACTGGTGATTATATTTGTCCCTTCATGGGACAGTATTATATTGACCATTATTGACCATTATTTTATTTTTAGTTTTGATAGTAGAGAATGGGATGAGCACTAGTACAACTTGGGGTGGTGGGGGGACTCTCCTTCTGTCCGAATTGCCCCCCTAATTAGTGGCATGCTTCGAGCGACTTAATAAATAAATACAATTAAATATCGAAAGCGTCGGGCCGCTAAGGTACGGGGCCCTTGAAGAGTTTCCGGATTGTGAGGCCCTGTACTTAGTACCTTGAGGTTACTGAGCTGTAGAATTGGCGGTAATGATAAATATGCTAGCCTGGATATAAGCTGCCAAGTATCAGAAACAACTAGATCTATTTATAGAAAAGTTTAAATTGTATTGTAAGGGGGACAATTCATAAATTAAAAATATATTTCGTAAAATATGAGTCGTTTCCCTTTATTTAGTGCATTCGTTTCAGGATGGCAATATTTTTTTTTTTGATGAGGTGGGGGGGAGGTTCCCGTGTGAAATATCCTATCATGACACCCATTACAAGTATATACACCCTGTACGAGTACATACACCCTGCACAAGTATATACACCATCTACAAGTATGTACACCCTGTACAAGTATATACACCCTTTACAAGTATATACACACTGTACAGGTATGTACATTAGGGTGATAACTATTTTCATTATTTTTCGTAACCAACATGAAACCCCTTACATTCGAGGAACAATTGTATGTAGATGACAGTAGCAACATTAATTTTGTTTTAATTGAAAAAAAGTTCCCCAACCTTTTCATTTTTGTTTTCACATATCGCGCAGTTTAACTATCGGTAACTGAGTTTTTACATGACTTACTAGACTGCTTTTAAGCACATTCCAGTCAGTTAATTTCATTTGTTTATAAACAAGGCATCTACCCTCATCTTCTAAACAGAATAGGGATCCGAGAATTACATCTGTTGAAAAGCTAATCAATCTCACACGGATGCCCACAAACCGTCAAATTCTTGGAAACTTCACTTTTCTGTTCAATAGCCAGAAACGGCGACTGGATCGAATCAAAATTACGATAACGGATATAGAATCGCTCTTGAGGGAATTTCTAGATTTTCCACTATTATCCAGCGCACTAATCAGAAAGAAACTCAATTGTCTGTTTGATTTATATGACAAAAACAAAAAGAAACCGTCTGATAAATTTACTACAACACTTTCTAAGTTATTTGATGTCACCAACGTTAATGGAAAAGGAGGATAAAGAGCTCTACCAGAGGCAAGTTAAGAGTGGAGGAAAGATTGGTTATTCAATTGTCAAACAAGCCCCTTTAGAATCAATCCACCCAAGAAAATGAATCCGACTATCCTAAACTCAATCTCAAGCCAGCTCTTCTCAGTCGCAACCTACACAAACACATACAACTGTCTCACAACCTACACAAACACATACAACTGTCTTAAAATCTTCGGATTCTGAAACCTCTGCTTCTTCACCCAACTCGACAACCTATTCTTCCACGTCATCTTCTGAATGCAAATCAAAATACCAAAGAGCAAGCGGGTTTGCTAGGACTGAAAAACAACATTTCTACACATAAAGCATATGACGTTCTTGCAACCATTGCTGAACAGGTTCATGATGTGCCGGTTCCAAGTCTGGCGGGTGTTTGGAAACGAATAATCTCTGAAGGACGGAAAATGAAAACCAAAGTTTTTCAAAAACTTCAAAGCAAAGAACCCTAATGTCTCCAGTTTGATGGTAAAAGAGTGCAAGGGGAAGAGTATCAAGTAGTTCTGCTGAAAATATGACAACCGAAATAAAACTCGGTACTCTTAAATGTGAGAGTGGTTCTGCCGTGGCCATTCATCAGCTAATTGATGAATATGATGCTTGGGAAAATATTTGCGTGATAATATGCGACACGACCGCAGTAAATACTGGTCGTTTGCTCGGATTGTAAAGCTCATACAGGATGATGTCTTGAGCAAGGGCTTTCAGAAGCCACAATATATTGGCTGTCAGCACCATGTACTCGACCTCTTTCTGAAACATGTCATGAATTTTCTTATTCAAGAGCCAAGGAGGAAACCAGAACTCAACTATTCATTCATTGACAAATTAACGCAAAACTATGCCACTCTTAAGGCTGATTACCACCTCATTGTGACAGATGATGTTAGCACAGGCGAGAACCCTGGATGGCGAGATGATTTCAAGTTCGTTTTATGAATTATGTCAGGCATATCGTCATTACAAACCAACTTCACGTTAGCCTCGCATCAGATGGAAGAAACAACCAAATTTACACTAGGCAAGATGGAACCCACATGCAATATATACTATTATAGCATTATTTCTGATACCAGAGTGGCGCAACATCCTCGACCCTGCTTGCAACTTCATCTGCTATGAATGGGCAAATGCTTGATTCCATTTGCAACACTACAATAAAGCGTCCGTCAATGAACTGTTTACACTCATCAGGATAAAATGCAAGAAGGCAATTAAGTGTTTAAAGACGCAATGGTCATTCGGGAAATCATAAATTGAATTCCCTGATCTAACCAAATTGCTGAACGTGCTGTGAAACTGATGGAGGAACTTCGAGAAAATTTGCATTTTTGAATCTGAAGTTCATAGGAAAAATAAGTTTTACATTTCTTGTACATTCTGTACATATTATTAACTGATCTGTATCTTATTTGTTAATAAAAGTTGTTTAGTTATTATTATTACTCTTTTGAATTAAGCTAAAAAAAAACCTGTCCTTTTTTTTTTTGAAAAAAAAATATGGGCAAAAAGAAGGAGGTGAGGAACTTTTAAAAAAAAAAATCAAAAATGCAATTTATATTCTTAAATTACACATAAAAGTTCCTTGATTGCAAGTGGTTTCATAAAAATATTTTTTGTTATCACCCTAATGTACATTCTGTATAAGTATATACTCCCTGTACAAGTATGTACACCCTGTACAAGTATATAAATCCTGTACAAGTATATAAACCCTGTGCAAGTATGTACACCCTGTACAAGTATATACTCCCTGTACAAGTATGTACACCCTGTACAAGTATGTACACCCTGTACAAGTATGTACACCCTGTACAAGTATGTACACCCTGTACAAGTATATACACCCTTTACTAGTATATACACGCTGTACAGGTATGTACATTCTGTATAAGTATATACTCCCTCTACAAGTATGTACACTCTGTACAAGTATATAAATCCTGTACAAGTATATAAACCCTCTACAAGTATGTACACTCTGTACAAGTATATAAATCCTGTACAAGTATATAAACCCTGTACAAGTATGTACACCCTGTACAAGTATATACACACTGTACAATATATATTTACTTTTAAAGCGTTCCCTTTCTCCCCATCATGTCTAGACATGAGGCCAACATGAAGTGGGGGGGGGGGGAGAGAAGAGCCCCCCCCCCCCACTCGCATTAATGGCCCAAGACAGCCACATAGTTTAACTAAGTCACTGGTGTCGTTATAGCGGGAACAGGCATCGCGGCTCCCGGGACTTTTATTTCCCCCCCTCCCCCTCCCCCTTCTACACGGTGAAACTATTTTAGGACGACCCTGCTGATAGGCATTGCTGAAGGGTCCTCAAGCTGCCAGCGACGCTTACATTAGTTCAGAAATAAGTTCAGAAATTACTAACCTGTTCAAGAATATCATTACACTACTAAACTGTGCACACTGAAACGTTCGTCAGTACCCAATGTAATTGTATTGTACTCTGTATATTCGACAAGTTATTGTTAATAACTTAATAAACTGAAATCAACAACAATCTATTTCAAATAGACCATGGCAAGTTCTGTTGCTCATTATGTTTCCTTACATATATCCCATTTTTTTATTTTGTTGATGGTGGAATATTTTCGTGAATGACTTTGTTTATTACTCAACATTTATATTCGACCACCAGTTGTTTGTTATGTTGTATGTTGTTTAATGCTGTCTCTTGTTGATTTGTGCTGTCTCATGTTGTTTTATTCTGTCTCGTGTTGATTTGGCATTTATTTTGACCGGTAAATCTGAACTTTGATCTGTGTGAACGTATGCAGGGTCGCAGCTAGTAATTCTCGATCCCAACTGACAGACTATAGCAAAAAAGGTGGGGGGGGGGGGGGCTCTCTGGACACATTTCCTTGCATCCTTTAAGCAAAACAAATGAGTCATTCTTCTTTTCAGAAGCGACGGGACTCTTAAAGGCTTGGGTGCCCCCTGACAAGTGGTCGGGTACTCTTCCCCCCCCCTTTCCCCTCCACGTCATGTTGACCCAGTTAAATGTATGTATGCCGAGCCGCTCTTAGGTCTTTGAACTCCATATGAAGAGGTTGCCGGAGATATTTGCGGCTTCTGGTCAAAAATACCTGCCAGGACCGTCATAAGATCAGATTTAATAGAAATGAAGCCTGAAAGGGGGCCCCGTGGGAAATGAGGGGCGCTGCATAGGCAGTGGCATAGTTTGCCTATTCATAAGTACGGCCCCTGTATTGATTGTGTGTGTGTGTGTGTGTGGTTGTATATTGGTGTGTGAGTGGACGAAAGCGAATGGTTAAGACGGCTTAAACACACATACTGGCCAAGTGTTTAATGGGACAGCCTGTCCTGAATATGTGACCCACCCTCCTTTACCATGCACGATCGTCTATTCTGTTTACATGCTAGCTTAAATGGGGTTAGTAATAATTGAAAATAATAGGCTATTAGTAATTATATAGTAAATATTTATATATATATATATATATATATATATATATATATATATATATATATAGATATATAAGAAGCACCTGCTGTCACACACAAGTCAAGTGTTTCAGTGCTGCCTTTGCAACCAAAATGTCACCAGTTTTAAAACCATTAAATGCCACTGCTCATCTCATGCTGCAGATAAACCATTTCAGTCCATTCGTTCTTGAAAGTTTTGTTCACTCTTAGGTACTTCATGAATTAAAGTACATAATGGTTTTGACACTGGTATGAAAGTAGGTTCATTTCTACTCCTGTAACAAAAAGGGAATTAATATCCTTGACCTAGGGGAATACTATACACACATCATTGGTTGACACATATGCTTTGATTAAATTAAAATTTGAATTGTGACACACATTGTTTATGAAAGGGAAAAAAATTATTATGAAATGGGGGGAGGTAAATCTAAAAAAAGTTTTTCTTTTTACTTAATAAGTGAATAGCCTCCCTTGACCAGCTTTTATTGTTCTTTTTTTTTCTCTTTTTTATTATTTATACATGTACGGTAAATGCATT
>JAGDYQ010000220.1:456172-461172 GCA_021962125.1 Bulinus truncatus
GAGATGGGTTGACTGTTTATGTTAAGTACGGGAATTTAAAAAAAAATGATTGGAAAATACAATAAAGACAATAACTAAACGAAAGAAAATGTAAAATAAAAAAAATAAAAAATTAAAACTGGTATTAGTGATAGCGAAAATGACAGTGCAAGTAGAGGCAGTTGGAAAGTATGTTTGTCCCTTGGGGGTGGTGGGGGGGGAGGTGTTGCGTTGGGCGGAGCACACTGTGAAGACACGCCATATTGAGGGCAACTCCACTACGTGTTGGCAGAAAGAAAAAAAAAAGGGGGGAAAGACCGCGACGAGCTTTGCGCGCATTGATCTTTTCGGATGTCTTGGGAATGTTCCCCCCCCCCCCCGCCTTAGTGTGTCAGCGCAGTTGCAAACTACGCCCCGGGAGTGTGGTCTGTATTACATAATTGTTACACATCAAGCCCCCCCCCACCCTCCTTCCTAAGTGTATTCATCAGTGTAGCTGTGGGTTGAACCTGTCGCCGATTCATTACCATTTATAAGACAATACGTCTTCAATGTGGTGCACATTACGTGTTCAACATGGTGCACATTACGCGTTCAACATGATGGTGCACATATCAAGCAGGGCCGGCTTTACGTATTGCGGGTCCCAATTTAACGGATGCTTGCGAGGGCCCCCCCCCTCCTCCAAACCATCTTCTAGTTAGTTTCATCATCCCTCCTTCTAGCGTTACGTCCTCCTACCCCCGCACACCCCCCCCCATCCCACACTCCCGTCCTCGTCAGTGTTAGTCATTAAATCAGGTTTCAATATTGTACCCCCCCCTCTTTACACACAGACACCCAGCTCTTAACACAGCACGAACGTCCATTTTTGTTTCACTTAGCGTCCTGTCCAGTAACCTTTTAACCCAAGTCATCAATTCCCCCCCCCCTACACACCTATATCAATAGACTCCCCCCCCCCTTTCACTCTTCCTCTACCTAACTACTCACCCGGGTTCGTCGCCCCATTCCCCCCCCACCCCCTTACCACCCTACTATCAGTTTACCTACACTCACACACACACACACACACACGAGAGCGCGCCTAGCGTGCTGTTAAGTGAGATCGCGTGCCTTGGCGTGTTCAACATTTTACCCTTAGCGCCAGGTCGGTCGAGATAAACGCTCATTACATATCATCCCCACCCCGCCATCTCCCAAACCAACACGTGACCCACATGTTCGTTTGTTGTCTATGTCTGTATGTGTGTGTGTGTGTCTGTGCATGCGCACTATAAGTTGTAATACCATTCTTCCATTAAACAAAATAATAACAACGGCAGGTAAGGAGGAGGGACTGTAACTCGTGTCATAAAAAAAAAAAACAACTGTCTTTGTTATCTCCCGTACATCAATTGTTCCCTTTATATTTATACTAGTTGCATGTAAATATAAAAATGTTAAAAAAAAAAACAACAAAAGATGGCATGAAAAGGAACAACATCGTGCTCAGAGATTAACAGAGAACATTAAATTACGAAATATTTTTATCTGCCAAACATTTCATAATAAACAAAAAATATTTTCATTATTTTTGATGACGTTGTCTTTTTTTGAAAGTTTATAAAGCCAATGAAAATTATGGGTTATATTTGTATTTGTTTCACTAGAGAAAAGATTTTAAAGTTTAAAACAGTTTTTTGAAAGAACTGGAGCAGACGACGCAAACCTTTTTGAGAGGTAAATTTGGGGTTTATAAATTTGACACCTG
Source organism: Bulinus truncatus (assembly GCA_021962125.1). Lineage (NCBI taxonomy): Eukaryota > Metazoa > Mollusca > Gastropoda > Planorbidae > Bulinus > Bulinus truncatus. The sequence continues at coordinate 457,905 of JAGDYQ010000220.1, forward strand.
GAGCACAATGACCAAGAGAATATGGATGGAGATTGTTATATTTGTTATTATAAAGTAATAATGTAATATACATGAAATGTAGACATCAATTACGTGAGAAGGTGAAGGAAGGATTAATCATCCAAACATGGCCGCACTCGGCCAATGTCCATGGTTTACTCATGTGTGGATTAGATTTACTTTTAAATATATTGAGTACTGTACTAAAACTATTCATCATGTGAAATGACCGTTTTTTGTTCAACTTGAGCTCATTCAAATGTAGGTGCCAAGTAATACAATGGATATATGAGTTTAACAAATTGATAGAACGTTCAAAAAACGTTTATGCATTACAAACAAAATAATTTTTGAGTAAAAACAAAAAAAAAGCAACAACAAATGTAGATAAAATGTGCGATATGATATAAAACAGTTTGATACAGGGTGATATAGGCGGGTTATCATGGTCGAGGATATATATATATATATATATATATATATATATATATATATATATATGTATATATATATACATATAAATAGTAATACAAATAATGCTGTTAATGAATAGGTCAATATTTTTTATCCGTATCACTCATGTAGTAAACTGGCACAGCTATGAAAGAACGTTAGTCGAATGCGGTGGGAAAGAGTTGTGTTGGGGGGGGGCAGGCCGAGGGAGGGACAGGACGGGCGGAGGTAGGAACTTGCCTCATCACTTGCTTCATCAGATGGAGGGGCTGTACCACCGGACGTCGCAGTGGGACTTCTTGCCCAGCCTCGGCTGTTGCCTGTCGCTCGCCTGCTCGTCCACCAGGGCGCCTTCTTTCTCCTCCTCGACGTCCGCCATGCTCCGCAGGCTCCGCCCGCTCTCGTTCCGCACGACGGACACCCTGCGCGGGAAATCGTGCGGCACGCAGATCTCGTGGTCCGAATTCGCCCGACCGCTGACGATGCTCCTCAGCTCCCGGCGCACCACCTTGCTCCTGAAGACGTACACCAGGGGGTTGCAGGCGCAGCTGAACATGGCCAGCACGGTGGAGACGTGGGAGGTGATGGGGTACAAAGGCGAGGCCGCCCCCGTCACGGCCTCCACGGCCATCACGACGAAGTACGGCGCCCAGCAGAGGGCGAAGCTGAACAGGACCAGGAAGCTCGTCACGGCCGTCTTCCATTCCTCTTTCCTCCAGAGAAGCGAGGAGGACCTGCTCGAGGACTGGCTCAGGCGACGGATGATCGGAGCGCTGCTGCTCCGCCTCCTGGAGTTGATGGGCGTGTTCTGCTGGATGGAGCTGTCGTCCGACTGGGTGGTGGCGGCCGAGTTCACGCGGATCACGCTGTTCCATACGGCCCTGACGATGTTCCCGGTACGCCGCCCTGAACATCCGGGCATTACGTCCACAGGATGGCGACGAGGGGCAGCACGAAGCTGAAGCTGATCAGGAAGAACGTGTAGTACCGGTCGTACATCCGACCGCTGGACCACTTCACCGTGCACACCATCTTGTCCAGCTGAAACTCGATCGAGTTCCAGCCCATCAGGGGCGGCGACGCTATGAGTACGGCCCCGACCCACACGCAGATGATCAGCAGTGTGCAGCGCCTGGAGGTCAGGCGCATGCAGGTAGTGCAGAGGCGTCACCACTGCGCAGTACCTTTCTATGGATATCACTACCAGGGTAGATAACAACTTGCTGGCGCTGACGATCACGTTCATCCAAGAACCCGGTGGCCATACTTCGGAATGTTCCGAAACCCCCTCCTTGGTGATTAGGGATGCCAAGGCGAAAAGCCTCACGAAGACCGTGTTGAGGCAGTTCCCTATGGTCAGGTTGGCCACAAACCGGTTGGACATGGAGATGGACTTCCTCTTGCAGAACACCACGAACACGAACGCGTTGGCGATCATGCTGGCCAGAAAGACGGCGGACAGCAGGGCCCCCATGATGGTCGTGTCTGTGGACGAGATGACCATGGGGTCAGCTTCAGCCGACCCCGGGCAGTCGTCGACCCGCGCAGAGCCAGCACTGCACGGGGCCGTGGGAGCGGACCTGTTCTCCTGGTTGATGAAGATGACCCTGACCAGCTCAGAGATGGACGAGTTTGACGTCATGATGATCTGTGATACTTCCATGAACTCGATGTCCTAGAGAGATGACCACACAAAAGTCAGTTTAACAGTCAAGTTTACCCATTCGTCTATTCATTGTAATCTTGAAGCATGAACTCTGATTAATCCAACAGCCGCAAAACGAATCATGTTCATTTAATTGAGATACCAAAAAGACCAGCCATATAAAAACCCACACTTCTCAAAGTTAAATAAATACCTGTCAATGAAACAAACACGATTATTATTTTACTGTATGCCGTTTTTAAAATTTCTTTCTAACACATTTTTTAAATTAAAAATCACAAATAAATTCACAAATCCAACACCTTTTTCTTTTCACTCAAAAATAATGCACAATCACTTTGATGGCAATAAATATAATCTGCCCGTTTCCAAGTAAAAAACAAAATAGAATTGTCTATGTATCACAACGCGTGGATCAGTCTTAATAAATGAAATAATACAAGACACCATCGAACACAAAACCTGAACGGCCGACTCGCAGAGCGGTTCAACTGTCTCATAGCGGCGTGTGAATCTTTATACTTTATCTCAGCCCGTTTTTTTTCTCCCGTGATAGTTTTTATTTTTATTATTATTTTTTTACTACTCCGAACCGGGGTCGCGCTCGTGAGAAAGAACCGAGAGTTCGCGGTGGGCCGCCTCGACTGCGCGTGCGTGGAATCGCAGACGGGAGTAAGAGACCCAGCGAGGAAGTTTTGTTGTGTTGTGTGTGCGTGAGATAAGTCAATTGGGGTAGAGTGCAGCGGGGAGAGAGAGAGAGAGGGGAGAAGAGAGAAGAGAGAGAGAGAGAGAGAGATAGAGATACGCAAAGAGAGGAATGGGGAGGTTTAATAAGACTTTCTTTTTGTATTGATATGCCGGTTTGACTGTGCAGCCTTGGTCAGGTGTTGATAGACTGTCTCTAGATGTTGAAGAGGAAAGAATAAATTATATTTTCAAAAAGAAATGTTAAATGTAGTTCATCTAGGTGTGACCAATACCACTCTCTCAATATATAGCATATATATATCATTGCTGCTGTTGCTGCTCTCTCTCTCTCTCTCTCTCTCTCTCTCTCTCTCTCTCTGATCTCTCTGTCACACACACATGACACACACACACATATTAAACACATGTTTGTGACCTCATTTAATTAATATTAACTGTGGC
>JAGDYQ010000220.1:466172-483444 GCA_021962125.1 Bulinus truncatus
TAATATGTTTTAATTGAAGGTCAGCTAAAAGCTACACAACGATTCTTTCTTCTCGGGACCAAGCTTGAGAAGCGTCAAAGAATTATCCCATGTCATAATTCGAGACGGCCCCAAAGTGGCCAAGACACCGGGCCCCCTAACTCCTGTATTCTGCACTGCCGGAGTCGGCAATTTTTCTTGATTAATTGTACTATGCTACGATGTGTATAACAGTAAATAAACCACCTGTTAAACATGTAGCGTTTTATGCTCACGAGCACTCACTCACGTCTCTCTTTTTTAAATACATACTTGGTAGACATCATAAAACATTAAATGAATAACTGTTTGGAAAGGAGTCCATTAGAATATTATGAAGGTATATGATTTTAGAGTTGTTGTTTATGTTTAACCATAGTGAGGATTATTTTCTTTGGGAGGAACTATTTAACATATGAACTTTATTTTATTTGATGTATTATTAGGTGTCCCTATTCTCAAATGTATTTTGGCTAATAATCTGTTCATGTCCTTGGGGCCACTGCAAGTATATAGACTGATGGTTAACGCGCTGAGTTGGAAAGTATGTTTGTCCACTTGAGGGGTGGTGGAGGTGTTGCGTTGGGCGGAGCACACTGTGAAACACGCCATATTGAAGGCAACTCACTACGTGTTGGCAGAAGAAAAAAAAAGGGAAAGACCGCGACGAGCTGCGCGCATTGATCTTTTCGGATGTCTTGGGAATGTTCCCCCCCGCCTTAGTGTGTCAGCGCAGTTGCAAACTACGCCCCAGGAGTGTGGTCTGTATTATAATTGTACGCATCAAGCCCCACCCTCCTTCCTGATGTATTCATCAGTGTAGCTGTGGTGAACCTGTCGCCGTTCAGCTACAATTGAACAATACGTCTTCAATGTGGTGCACATTACGTGTTCAACATGGTGCACATTACGCGTTCAACATGATGGTGCACATATCGAAGCGGGGCCGGCTTGCGTATTGCGGTCCCAATTTAACGGATGCTTGCGGGGGCCCCCCCTCCTCCAAACTATCTTCTAGTTAGTTTCATCATCCTCTCCACTTCTAGCGTGCGTCCTCCTGCTACTGCCACCCCCATCCCACTCCCGTCCTCGTCAGTGTTAGACATTAAAAGCGAATCGGGTTTTCAATATTGTAAACCCCCCCACCCCCTTTTACACACAGACACCCAGCTCTTAACACAGCACGAACGTCCATTTTGTTTCACTTAGCATCCTGTCCAGTAACCTTCTAACCCAAGTCATCAATACCCCCGCCTACACACCTATATCAATAGACTCCCCCCTTTCACTCTCTTCCTCTACCTAACTACTCACCCGGGTTCGTCGCCCCATTCCCCCCCCCCACCCCTTACCACCCTACTATCAGTTTACCTACATACCTTCCCCACCACGAGCGCGCCTGGCATTGCTGTTGGATGAATCGCGTGCCTTGGCGATGTGCATTTTACCCCATGGCGCGGAGTCGGTCGAGATAAACGCTCATTACATATCATCCCCACCCGCCATCTCCCAAACCAACACGTGACCCACATGTTCGTTTGTTGTCTATGTCTGTATGTGTGTGTGTGTGTCTGTGCATGCGCACTATAAGTTGTAATACCATTCCTTCCATTAAACTTAAAATAATAACAACGGCAGGTAAGGAGAGGGACTGCAGCTTTCGTGTCATAAAAAAAAAAACAACTGTCTTTGTTATCTCCCGTACATCAATTATTTCCCTTTATATTTATACTAGTTATAATAATGCAAAATAAAAAAAAAAAGCAACAAAAGATGGCAAAGAAAAGACAACATCGTGCTCAGAATTGAAAGCAGAGGCATTAAGTACGAAATATTTTTATCTGCCAAACATTTTCATAATAAACAAAAAATATTTTCATTATTTTTGATGACGTTGTCTTTTTTTGAAAGTTTATAAAGCCAATGAAAATTATGGGTTATATTTGTATTAGTTTCACTAATCACTAGAGAAAAGATTTGGAAGTTTAAAATAGTTTTTGAAAGAACTAGAGTAGACGACGCAAACCTTTTTGAGAGGTAAATTTGGGGTTTATAAATTTGACACCTGGAGCACAATGACCAAGAGAATATGGATGGAAGTTGTTATATTTGTTATTATAAAGTAATAATGTAATATACATGAAATGTGGAGCATCGAATTACGTGAGAAGGTGAAAGGAAGGATTAAACATCCAAATACGGCCGCATTCGGCCACTGGCCATGGTTTACTCATGTGTGGATTAAGTTTATTTTAAATATATTAGTACTGTACTAAAACCTTCATCATATGTGAAATGACCGTTTTTTGTTCAACTTGAATATTCAAATGTGAAGGTGCCAAAGCAATAAATGGATATATGAGTTTAACAAATTGATGTAGAACGTTCTAAAAAACGTTTATGCGTACCCTAAACAAATAATTTTTGAGTAAAAAACAAAAAAAAGCAACAACAAATGTAGATAAAATGTGCGATATGATATAAAACAGGTTTGATACGGGAGTGATAGGCGGATTTATCATAGTCGAGGATATATATATATATATATATATATATATATATATATATATATATATATATACATAAATATAAATAGTAATACAAATAATGCTGTTAATGAATAGGTCAATATTTTATCCGTATCACTCATGTAGTAAACTGGCACAGCTATGAAAGAACGTTAGTCGAATGCGGTGGGAAAGAGTTGTGTTGGGGGGGGGCAGGCCGAGGGAGGGACAGGACGGGCGGAGGTAGGAACTTGCCTCATCACTTGCTTCATCAGATGGAGGGGCTGTACCACCGGACGTCGCAGTGGGACTTCTTGCCCAGCCTCGGCTGTTGCCTGTCGCTCGCCTGCTCGTCCACCAGGGCGCCTTCTTTCTCCTCCTCGACGTCCGCCATGCTCCGCAGGCTCCGCCCGCTCTCGTTCCGCACGACGGACACCCTGCGCGGGAAATCGTGCGGCACGCAGATCTCGTGGTCCGAATTCATGGACCGCTGACGATGCTCCTCAGCTCCCGGCGCACCACCCGCTCCCTGAAGACGTACACCAGGGGGTTGCAGGCGCAGCTGAACATGGCCAGCACGGTGGAGACGTGGGAGGTGATGGGGTACAAAGGCGAGGCCGCCCCCGTCACGGCCTCCACGGCCATCACGACGAAGTACGGCGCCCAGCAGAGGGCGAAGCTGAACAGGACCAGGAAGCTCGTCACGGCCGTCTTCCATTCCTCTTTCCTCCAGAGAAGCGAGGAGGACCTGCTCGAGGACTGGCTCAGGCGACGGATGATCGGAGCGCTGCTGCTCCGCCTCCTGGAGTTGATGGGCGTGTTCTGCTGGATGGAACTGTCGTCCGACTGGGTGGTGGCGGCCGAGTTCACGCGGATCACGCTGTTCCGCCTGGCCCTGACGATGTTCCCGTGCGCCGCCCTGAACATCCGGGCGTACGTCCACAGGATGGCGACGAGGGGCAGCACGAAGCTGAAGCTGATCAGGAAGAACGTATAGTACCGGTCGTACATCCGACCGCTGGACCACTTCACCGTGCACACCATCTTGTCCAGCTGGAACTCGATCGAGTTCCAGCCCATCAGGGGCGGAGACGCTATCAGGACGGCCCCGACCCACACGCAGATGATCAGCAGGGTGCAGCGCCTGGAGGTCAGGCGCATGGAGTAGTGCAGGGGCGTCACCACGGCGCAGTACCTGTCTATGGATATCACAACCAGGGTGAATATGCTGGCGCTGACGATCACGTTCATCAAAAACCCGGTGGCCATGCACCAGAACGTTCCGAACACCCACTCCTTGGTGATCAGGGATGCCAAGGCGAAAGGCATCACGAAGACCGTGTTGAGGCAGTTCCCAATGGTCAGGTTGGCCACAAACCGGTTGGACATGGAGATGGACTTCCTCTTGCAGAACACCACGAACACGAACGCGTTGGCGATCATGCTGGCCAGAAAGACGGCGGACAGCAGGGCCCCCATGATGGTCGTGTCTGTGGACGAGATGACCATGGGGTCAGCTTCAGCCGACCCCGGGCAGTCGTCGACCCGCGCAGAGCCAGCACTGCACGGGGCCGTGGGAGCGGACCTGTTCTCCTGGTTAATGAAGATGACCCTGACAAGCTCAGAGATGGACGAGTTTGACGTCATGATGATCTGTGATACTTCCATGAACTAGAGAGATGACCACACAAAAAGTCAGTTTAACAGTCAAGTTTACCCATTCGTCTATTCATTGTAATCTTGAAGCATGAACTCTGATTAATCCAACAGCCGCAAAACGAATCATGTTCATTTAATTGAGATACCAAAAAAGACCAGCATATAAAGCCCACACTTCTCAAAGTTAAATAAATACCTGTCAATGAAACAAACACGATTATTATTTTACTGTATGCCGTTTTTAAAATTTCTTTCTAACACATTTTTTAAATTAAAAATCACAAATAAATTCACAAATCCAACACCTTTTTCTTTTCACTCAAAAATAATGCACAATCACTTTGATGGCAATAAATATAATCTGCCCGTTTCCAAGTAAAAAACAAAATAGAATTGTCTATGTATCACAACGCGTGGATCAGTCTTAATAAATGAAGTAATACAAGACACCATCGAACACAAAACCTGAACGGCCGACTCGCAGAGCGGTTCAACTGTCTCATAGCGGCGTGTGAATCTTTATACTATCTCAGCCCGTTTTTTTTTTCTCCCGTGATAGTTTTTTATTTTTATTATTATTTTTTTTTACTACTCCGAACCGGGGTCGCGCTCGTGAGAAAGAACCGAGAGTTCGCGGTGAGCCGCCTCGACTGCGCGTGCGTGGAATCGCAGACGGGTTTAAGAGACCCAGCGAGGAAGTTTTGTTGTGTTGTGTGTGCGTGAGATGGGTCAATTGGGGTAGAGTGCGAAGGAGAGAGAGAGAGAGGGAGAGAGAGAGAGAGAGAGAGAGAGAGATAGAGAGAGATACGCAGAGAGAGGAATGGGAGGGTTTAATAAGACTTTCTTTTTGTATTGATATGCCGGTTTGACTGTGCAGCCTTGGTCAGTGTTGATAGACTGTCTCTAGATGTTGAAGAGGAAAGAATAAATTATATTTTCAAAAAGAAATGTTAAATGTAGTTCATCTAGGTGTGACCAATACCACTCTCTCAATATATATATATATATCATTGCTGCTGTTGCTGCTCTCTCTCTCTCTCTCTCTCTCTCTCTCTCTCTCTCTCTCTATCTCTCTCTCTCACACACACACACAAACACACACACACATATTAAACACATGTTTGTGACCTCATTTAATTAATATTAACTGTGGCAACTTGCCCTGAATGTTAAATAATCATGAATGGCTTCCAAGCAATTTCAATGTGAGTCAAAGGATACCATTTGTCAGAGGATACTATTTGTCAGAGGATACTAGTTGTCAGAGGATACTAGTTGTCAGAGGATACCATTTGTCAGAGGATAGTAGTTGTCAGTGGATACTAGTTGTCAGTTGTCCGAGGATACTAGTTGTTAGTGGATACTAGTTGTCCGAGGATACTGGTTGTCAGTGTATATTAGTTGTCAGTTGTCCGAGGATACTAGTTGTCCGAGGATACTAGTTGTCCGAGGATACTGGTTGTCCGAGGATACTAGTTGTCAGAGGATACTAGTTGTCCAAGGATACTAGTTGTCAGAGGATACTAGTTGTCCAAGGATACTAGTTGTCCGAGGATACTAGTTGTCAGAGGATACTAGTTGTCAGTGGATACTAGTTGTCCGAGGATACTAGTTGTCAGAGGATACTAGTTGTCCGAGGATACTAGTTGTCAGAGGATACTAGTTATCAGTGGATACTAGTTGTCAGATGATACTAGTTGTCAGTGGTAACTAGTTGTCAGAGGATAGTAGTTGTTAGTGAATACTAGTTGTCAGTGAATACTAGTTGTCAGAGGATACTAGTTGTCAGAGGATACTAGTTGTCAGAGGATACTAGTTATCAGAGGATACTAGTTGTTAGTGGATACTAGTTGTCCAAGGATACTAGTTGTCAGAGGATACTAGTTGTCAGAGGATACTAGTTGTCAGAGGATACTAGTTGTCAGAGGATACTAGTTGTCAGAGGATACTAGTTTTCATTAAAAAGTAATCAATCCTAGCCAGTGGCGTCAAAATCTTTTGTGCTGCGAAATAAAAAAGAAAACCTATCCCCCCTTTTTTTAAATCCGAACGACTTAAGAGTCAAAAGACTTGGAAACCGAACTAAATATATTAACATAATATCATAGAATAAGAACTAGTTTTGAAATTCGAACATCCTGGTAACATTTCTCTATGAAGTGAAGGTAACTTTATGTCATTGGTAACATTTCTCTATGAAGTGAAGGTAACTTAACGTCATTGGTAACATTTCTCTATGAAGTGAAGGCATAGATATATAGACTAGATCGCTTATGGTTATTTAATAGAGACCGAAAAAGTGTTATATTTGCGGACCCTAACTTTAAAAAGAGAAGAGTACAATTCTGTACGGTTCTTTATTTTTTACCAAAAAAGATTTCCTTCCTTTTAATTTAAAAAAAAAAAAATCCCCATTCATGCTAGAGGTTGGCGGTTTTAAAATCTACTGATGTGTCTGAGGGCATTTTATTCAATTTTAATTCAAAAAAAAAAAAATTTGAACATTTTTCAAGGCAAACAATGCAAAATGTCTTCTGCTATTGATTTCGGTTACTAAAGATTTCTATGCGTACTACGTCATCATATTTGCAAAGAATTTGTAAAAAAAATATACAGATTATACTCATTGTATTGAGCACCGACCATATAACACGTTTACATAGCCCGTAGGCGATCTAGTCTTATATATCTATGAGTGAAGGTAACTTGATATCATTTCGTTGTGAGGTGGTATGTATCATGTATTGTGTTTTTGCAACTTTTTTCGACGCTAAGTCGGTTCTTTTTGTGTTGGCGCCTATTTTTTTTTATTTTATTTCTGTCCACAAGTACAACCGAAGATGAGTTTTGACTAGGGCTGTACCGGAATCCGATTCCGGTTCCTGTTAAGCCGGATTCCGGCAGTTTTAACAAATCCGGTTCCGATTCCGGTTCCGGTTAAAATGTGCCGGATTTAAGCCGGATTTCTTTGTTGTTTGAAATTTGTAAGAAATTTTTTTAGCACAACATTATTTTGAAATATTTAGCGCTATACAATTAAATTAAAACAATAACTTCATTTGCTTTTTTAAAACTACAATAACGTCGATAGCTTTTAGTTCTATTTGTAAGTACAAATATATTAAAAAGGAAGATTTGAATCGTATTTAGTCTAGTACAGGGGTCGGCTCGCGAGTCACACGCGGCTCTTTCGATGTCAAATTGCGGCCTGATCAAATACCGTAATATTGAAACAACAAATTTAGTGGCTCTTTAAAAATTGAGAAAATTGTAAATTATAACTTTAGGCTCTTCCGTCTCAAAAGGTTGCCGACCCTGGTCTAGTAATACGACACCTTATCTTCCGCTACTTTTGCTTCCGTGTTTTCTATAAACTATAATTAGCTATCAAAGTTTAACTTTTTTAAAAGAGCAGACAACGATCTTCAAAAATAGATTTTTATTTTTCTGCACATTTTTTAATTTAGTGGATTTTGTCACGATTTGGATAAAATTCCTCGCAAATTTAGATAATTAACTTGAGGATACATTTTTAATTGAACATTAAAGTGATATTGATTTAGATTTGAAATGCATTTTAATTTGCGTTTTTATGGGAAATTGTCAGATAATGGTTTAAATGAAAGTATGAATGAAATAACACGGTTCGGTTATATATATATATATATATATATATATATATATATATATATATATATATATTGGAATTCATTTATTAATAAACATGTTTATTTTACTTTCTAAGATATGTTATCCATTTCTTTGTTTGATTGTAATAGAAATCATGTTAAATTAGGTACAGCTTTATTAAAATAAATTTTTAAAACGAAGAACCTGTTATTTTGACAGAGTTATCTTTCTTAACTCAAGATTGGGGAAGGAATTTAAGTCACAGTCTTCAAGATCTAAATAGTTAATACTGTTTTTTGCTATCTAGAACTTAAAAATTAAAATTTTATTCTATTTTTCATTCTTATATCTTTGTTTATGTTAGGCGAGAAATTACTACTTCGTTCGGAAAAATTACTATTTAATTCGGTACAATCCGATTCCTGTTCCGATTCCGGCAGGATTCAAATATTAAATCCGATTCCGGTTCCGATCCTGCAGGATCTAAAAATTTGAATCCGGTACAGCCCTAGTTTTGACACTTAACATAAGAATGGGAAAAGGCGCAAGTGGGGAGGGGGGGGGGTTAAGGGATGATCAGCCACATAATAAGTAGTTTTTTTTTTTAATAAAAAGGGGCCGGGAGAGGTTTGGGTGTATTGTGTGATAAAATATGAAAAGTGGGAAGGTTGTGGGTTGAAAATCGAGACAAAAAAGATTTACGTAAATTATGTAAATTCCACTAGGAAGATGAAAACATCAAGAAGTAGTTGCTCAGGTATAGCTAACAGTAGTTGCTCAGGTATAGCTAACAGTAGTTGCTCAGGTATAGCAAGCAGTAGTTGCTCAGGTATAGCAAGCAGTAGTTGCTCAGGTATAGTAAGCAGTAGTTGCTCAGGTATAGCAAGCAGTAGTTGCTCAGGTATAGTAAGCAGTATTTGCTCAGTTATAGCTAACAGTAGTTGCTCAAGTATAGCAAGCAGTAGTTGCTTAGGTATAGTAAGCTGTAGTTGCTCAGGTATAGTAAGCAGTAGTTGCTCAGGTATAGCAAGCAGTATTTGCTCAGTTATAGCTAACAGTAGTTGCTCAAGTATAGCAAGCAGTAGTTGCTTAGGTATAGCAAGCAGGTATTAAAAAGTTAGTAGTTGTTCAGGTATAGCAATTGTAATCTATTTTATATTTGCCAACAATATGTGAAATTTGCTGTCCAACATTTTGGACGATTACGCATCTTGGTCACTTCAGTTAAGTAAACCTATATATAAACCGTATCCATCCACCCTCACCAGAATTGCCACTTTCGTTGTACGAAAAAAATCGTCAGAAAAAAATCAATATTTAGATGATTGATGAGAGATGTATATGACTCATCTCGTGCTCACTGAGCATACATCTCCTTCTGTGCCAAAGATGCAGCCCCGTAGCCAAGGGGGGGGGCACTGGGGGGCCATGCCCCCCCCCGCTAGGTGTGGAGTGCCCCCCCCCCCGCTGAAAAAGAAGAAAAGAGGAAAAAAGAAAGAAAAAGTAAAGATGCCCCCCTTGCTGGGTATTGGTGCCCCTCTGCTGACTTTGACCTGGCTACGGACCTGCAAAGACGTCTACGATGGCTGGGTCATGTGCATCGAATGCAAGATGGACGCATACCAAAGGACATCCTATATGGCGAGCTGGCCACGGGGCATCGCCCCGTCGGTCACCCGCAACTGCGATTCAAGGATGTCTGCAAACTCGACCTCAAATTGACTGGCATCAGCCTCGACAATATGGAACAGCTCGCCGACGACCGGAGCGGGTGGTGACAGGCTGTTCACAAAGGCATCCTAAATGGAGAACAACTACGCAACCAACAGCTGGAAATAAAAAGACAAAGAATGAAGATTACACAGCAGAAACAGGCCCTCATCCCTACATCCAGCTTCAACTGTGGTCACTGCGGTAGAGTCTGTCGATCCAGGATCGGTCTGCTGAGCCATTGCAAATCCTGCCCTCAAAAACACGACTGATGACTAACCTAGAGCGCTACCATCATCTTCCGAGATGGACGGATGCCTACTACTACTACTACTACTACTACTACTACTACTACTACTACTACTACTACTACCACTACTACCACTACTACTACTACTACTACTTCTTCTTCTTCTACTACTACTACTACTACTACTACTAACTACCACTACTACTACTACTACCACTACTACATATAAAAAGATATGAAATATCAATTAGTTACATTTTATTGAGGCTAATATTTAAAAAAAACAAACAAAAGCAAAACTTCATTCTAGTTTCATAAGTTCAACTTCATATAACTTGTCCATGAGTCTTTTGTGTGTCGCTGGTTGGTCGGTCCATAATGATACGTGGTATCAACACCATTAATCAGGTGAAACATGTCGTGGGTCAACAATTAGTCAGCGTCAAATAAAACCAGATGGATTGCACAAATACACACACACACACACAGACATTCTTACAATCACATCCATACACACACACACACACACACACACACACATAAAACAATAAAATGTCGCCGTTAACTTAAAAAAAAACAACAACTCTTGAACAATGCCAAGTTCTCCGCAGGCACTTGACAAGTTGCTAAAAATAGATCAAGCTGTCACATGACAACATTTAAAAGGAATCCCTTGGATGGACTATTCAGCGCATGATGACAACTTAATGCACTGCTAATGGCTCCATTAAATTCTAATTAGTTTTCTCCAATGTTTGTTTTAAGTCAATCAGCTCATTAATTTTTTTTCAAAATCCTGGTACACACACACACTCTCACACACACACACGCACACACACACACACGCGCGCGCGCAAACAGACATACACACTTTTACACGTTCCAAAGCGATGACAAAACAAACGAATACTTTATAACCATTTTAAGAAAATCAAATCACGACCCCCCAAAAAAAATATCTTTTTAATGTCACCTGTCATTGCGGCCTACAGACGAGTTCAGAGGTTGGATGCAGGTCTCTATAAATATATCAATGTAAGCAGACCTATTTTTTTTTGATGGATACACAATTTAGGCAACTATCTGGAGCTTGTATATGAGTCCAAGTCGGAACATTTTATACAAGTTTAACCAAATAGAAATCTAACGGTTAAAATGTAGATATCCAAAAGTACAATTTTTTTTTCAGTCCCACACATTGCTAGCAGTGAGGCTCGCCACAAGGAAGGGTGCTACAGAGGCGCCGGGCTAAAAAACTGCCTAACAGTTCAGTTGGGGGGGGGGGGGTAGAGAGGCACCAAAAGATGTCCAGGATTTGCAAGCGGCTCTGCCTGTGGAGACAAGATATTTTATCTCTTGATCATGAATTGTTTTTACTGAGCCATTTGTCCCCATCAGAGATGGTTTGATAAGCCATGTGATCCCCATCACAGCTGAATGATAAGCCATGAGACAACCATCACAACTGGAATGATAAGCCATGTGACCCCCATCACAGCTGGAATGATAAGCCTTGTGACCCCTATCACAGCTGGAATGATAAGTCTTGTGACCCCTATCACAGCTGGAATGATAAGTCTTGTGACCCTTTTTCCATCACAACTGGAAGCGTAAGTAGTTTTCACCAGACTTCCCCACCCCCCACCCCCATGTACTGGCTGACGCAGTGGTCAACTTTGGGGTTAAGATGGGGGTGTTTGCTTGGTTAACCGTTTGAACGTGACTACCAGCTTAGAGGTAAACGAAACATTGTATATTACATTTAAATTAGACTCGTCTACTACAGTCTGGCTTAACATGGGATAACAGTATCACAGAAAACATGCGGATATGCAGTTGACTCTTCACTATCCGGCTCTGGACTACCCGTTAGTCGTGTATTTTATAATACTTTATTTAAAAAAAATATTTTACGCCCTCTAATTACGCTTTCTGATATGTGTGTGTGTGCTTGTCACTCGAGTGTAACATTTTGAAATAACATCCCCTGCACATGATTCTATTTTTAGGGGATGACAGTACAAGGGATGATTGTTGGACATGTCTCATGTAGTACAAGGGATGATTGTTGGACATTGTTACGTTAAGAATTCACCCCCCCCTTTTGCACACGCACCTCCCGCCAGCAGCGAGTGACCCATCAGTTGACCTACATCCAGAATTTACCCTCCCCTCCCCGTTTCCACCTCCACTGCCAATTTGAATTTACCCCGCCAATACGGACCCTCTCGCTCCTCATCAGTTGACCATGGAGATGTTACGTCAAGAATTCACCGCACCTTTCCCCCCCCTCCCCATGTAACGGGTCAAACTTAACCCCTTCCATACTAGTTAAAAGTTGTTTCTATCAGCTCTCGCTGCCTTTGCACACGGACTTTCTACTACTGTCCCATTATCTACTATTCCCCGTACCCTAATGACTCATGCTAGCTGTCCCCCCCCCCTTTGCACACGGATTATCTACGGTCCCACTCGCACCCCGCCAGCCTTTATAAAGGGAACGCGGAATGTATCTCGACAGCGGGCGGCCCAGTAGACTTAGGGAAGTTTATAGAATATATTATACTTAGAGTAGACTTGGATTGTAGACTTGTAAAATATTATCGTAGTACATTAAATCAGTGTTGTAAAGTACACGCCTAAGAGTTGTGTTGTTATATGCTAGTACCTATACCAGTGAGTAGAGTCAAAGATTTGGTAATTAAGTTAAATTACCTGGCGAGCCTGCTATACATAGATATATAGTAAATACCTAACGCAACATTTGGCGAGCCTGCCCAAAGAGCCACTGAATCTTCTGAGACGTTGCCGTCGCAGTCACCACCCAAAGTCTTCAGGAGTCACACCGGACTCACCCAGTCATCAGGAGTCACACTGGACTCACCCACAGTCATCAGAAGTCACACCGGACTCACCCACAGTCATCAGGAGTCACACCGGACTCACCCACAGCCAAGCCAACTGGAGTCACACCGGACTCACCCACAGTCATCAGGAGTCACACCGGACTCACCCACAGCCATCAGGAGTCACACCGGACTCACCCACAGTCATCAGGAGTCACACCGGACTCACCCACAGTCATCAGGAGTCACACCGGACTCACCCACAGTCATCAGGAGTCACACCGGACTCACCCACAGTCATCAGGAGTCACACCGGACTCACCCACAGCCAACTGGAGTCACACCGGACTCACCCACAGTCATCAGGAGTCACACCGGACTCACCCACAGCCATCAGGAGTCACACCGGACTCACCCACAGTCATCAGGAGTCACACCGGACTCACCCACAGCCATCAGGAGTCACACCGGACTCACCCACAGTCATCAGGAGTCACACCGGACTCACCCACAGTCATCAGGAGTCACCGACTTAAACCAGCTCAGCGATCAGCGGATCAAATAGAGAGTGAGACAGTCAGTCTGTGAGGATTCGTAAAAACCAGATAAGTTTCAATTTTCTCTTAGTGCACTATCAAATGTCTCGTTTATTTTGAATCTTTATAAATATTTTGTTAGGAGTCTCTCCCTGAGCACATCTTTGTTACTTGTGTAACAGAGTGGCAAATCGGTGCTCGGAGAGATTACATTACATTTATTTGTTAGATTATTACTGTATAGTTTTGTATATGTGAAGTATTGTTTTATTTGTTGGTACTATCAGTTACTCTGCCTTGTGTCTTGTGTACTCCGTACTGTATTTGTACCCAGGAATCTTTTTTGTTGTTTAACTAGATAGTGTATGTATCAAATAGTTATTAGAAACATTTGAGTAGATTAAAGTTATATATCGAGGTAAGTCGTAGTAACATATTTAGCTTGTAGTTTACCTAGGTCTAGGAGAATGTCATCGTTCGAACATTTCGTGTCACTAGGACAATCATTAGGGATAGAGCCAAAGAAATTAGAGAAATGGGCGCAGGATAGAGTAGAGAAAGAACAGGCTAGGCTAGATAAAGAATATGAAAAGGAACAGGCTAGATTAGACAAGGAACAGGATAGATTAGAAAAGGAGCGTAGTCTAGAAATAACTCAGACTCAACTAAAAATCAGACAGTTAGAATTAGAAAAAGAGAAACGTGTTAGAGCTAAGATACAAGAAGAAAATGAAAAACAACTTAGATCAGAGAAAGATATGTTGCAGGCTGAATTAAATAGATTGATCTTGGACAATGACGCTCATAGTAAACTAAAGACTAGCAGTTCTTTAGAAGGCCTACCACTTAGGGTGGATGCTATAGAGAAACTTTTAAATCAACTTGTTAAGAAAATAGAAGTTGCAGCCTCTCAAACAAAGATTGACCAAAGTTTGAATAAGGTAATTAACAGGCTGAACAAAGTAGAATCGCCAGTGGTTGTACACAAAGAAAATAAAGAGGCTGACCATGGACAAGCACTTAACAGTGCTGTACACACAAGTAAATATGATAAACTACTGAATCCAGAGAATAGAGCAAGAGAACACATAAGTAAAGAAATCAAACATAAACATGGTGATACAATATCAGTTGTGAAACATTCAGTTCCTTCTACTACTGAATGTCACAGAAAACACTTTATGTCTAGGGAACCCCAAACCCCAAGAATAATTATTTTGAAAGAAAGAAATAACTCTTATTGTCACAGAGACAAAAACTACAGTGTACCCAATGAAGGCCCCAATAAACAGAAAGGTTATTTTGATGTACCCATCAATAAATACAGACAAGTTATTGACGAAGTCAGAAATAAATACGGAAGGCCTTATGAAAGAGTAATGAAAGAAAAAATTAACCGTGAATGGAATGCTTTATTTAAAAGACAACACAACCATTTTGACACAATTGGACGTTCAACTTATAGAAGCTGCAGTAAGTGTACAGTTAAGAATTCACATGTTAGACAGAGAGAAAATGTTGCTGAGCCAGAATTTAGGCCGCACTATCATGGTAAACATATGCAGTATGTGTCAACATTTTGTAAGGATGACTACAACAACTGTAATCATGGACGGAGACCCAAATATGGTTTCCCTTTAACCACGGACAGAAGTATAAACAGTAATTGGAGAGTACGTTGTACATAATTTAATGTATATAAAAATCTATGTCCCAGTTGAGTATATAGATAGGTGTAGATGGGTGTAGATAATTTAGGCAAAGATAATGTTGTAGCTTAGAAGTGAAACGTTAGTGTTGCTAAGTACAGGTATGATTTAAAAGAGTTTAATATTTTGAAAGCGAGGCGACGAAACAAGGTAAGTGATATAGGGAACAATAGGTAGATACGGATTTAAGTAAGATCAGTTAGGGCCAGAAGGATGCACGGTAAGTCTAGTTGTGTTGTTTGTTTGACTAAGTGCACTAAGAGTAATAAGCCCAACATTTTTTATTCCCCTCGTAAACGTAAGCAAAATTTTCCCATTCTATAAATAGAGTAGTTTTTCACAGACTGACCACAGCCTTCAAAAGTTACTACGCTTCCCCACCACGCCAGAGACGATTACGTCATGCACAACGGTCTACCATACAGCAGAACAGTGCTGAGAGTCAAGAGTTATCGTTCGCCCTTGAAAACAGTGACCACTGTAAGACCACGCCTCTTAACTTGACCTCTCACCTGTTGACCACCTCAGTCGATCAGACATCGCAGTACCAGCCCAGATGACCACACCGTCAAAGAAAGAAAAGGAAAACTATGAACTAAATAACATTTTTTTTTCTTTTCTCTTCCCAATTCTAATTTTAGTAATTGATGTCATATTATCAGTAGTATTTTTTTTTTTGTTGTTGTCTCTTTCTCATTTCCTTCTCAATTTGAATTATATTGATTGATGTCATGTATATTATGTGTACATTTATATGCCTAGATGTGTCTAGTATTTTTTGATGTTTGATGACGTGCCTAGAGCATAGTGCTTTTAGCTAGATATAGTATAAAATGTTTTGTTTGTTTCGTAACACGAAACTTGAGATGAACGGAGGTGTTACGTTAAGAATTCACCCCCCCCCCTTTTGCACACGCACCTCCCGCCAGCAGCGAGTGACCCATCAGTTGACCTACATCCAGAATTTACCCTCCCCTCCCCGTTTCCACCTCCACTGCCAATTTGAATTTACCCCGCCAATACGGACCCTCTCGCTCCTCATCAGTTGACCATGGAGATGTTACGTCAAGAATTCACCGCACCTTCCCCCCCCCCCATGTAACGGGTCAAACTTAACCCCTTCCATACTAGTTAAAAGTTGTTTCTATCAGCTCTCGCTGCCTTTGCACACGGACTTTCTACTACTGTCCCATTATCTCCTATTCCCCGTACCCTAATGACTCATGCTAGCTGTCCCCCCCCCCCTCTGCACACGGATTATCTACGGTCCCACTCGCACCCCGCCAGCCTTTATAAAGGGAACGCGGAATGTATCTCGACAGCGGGCGGCCCAGTAGACTTAGGGAAGTTTATAGAATATATTATACTTAGAGTAGACTTGGATTGTAGACTTATAAAATATTATCGTAGTACATTAAATCAGTGTTGTAAAGTACACGCCTAAGAGTTGTGTTGTTATATGCTAGTACCTATACCAGTGAGTAGAGTCAAAGATTTGGTAATTAAGTTAAATTACCTGGCGAGCCTGCTATACATAGATATATAGTAAATACGTAACGCAACAGACATGTCTCCTGAAGTACAAGGGATGATTGTTGGACATGTCTCCTGAAGTACAAGGGATGATTGTTGGACATGTCTCATGTATTACAAAGGATGATTGTTGGACATGCCTCATGTAGTACAAGGGATGATTGGTGGACATGTCTCATGTATTACAAAGGATGATTGTTGGACATGCCTCATGTAGTACAAGGGATGATTGTCGGACTTGTCTCCTGAAGTACAAAGGACATACTCTCCCAACATTAGGGGTAAAGTTGCGAAAAATGTTGGGAACCGGTGATCCATAATACCTTGATTTATCCATTAAGCCTGATTTATTTTCACAACAGATTTGAGAAACATCGAAAAAAAAAACACAACAACAACATATTGTTAAATTTGTCGGATGGATAGTGATATTTTCGCCCGCCGGAATCTGGACTATCTTCTTCTTCTTCTATCCCTAAACCCGTGGATGGGTCGTTGGGGCACCGTTGTTGACTGAAAACGAGTAGGTTTTCAGTCATGGTGTATCTGTGGCAGGAAATGCTTGGCGGCGCCCAAACCTCTCCAAGCTTGACCACAGCCGGTTTCCTCCTTATCGGTGACCCGCCTTGATCACGGGCACGTAGCCGTTGGGTTCACATTTGATCTCGTCCGCCCTGGCCGGTGACTTCAATTTGGAAGCTCGTACGCCCAGTGGTGCCGTGTCAGCACCACCCCCTCACGCGGTTTAGCCGGTCAGCTGAGACCGTTGCCCAGGGTATGGCGCGGGGAGCCACAACGTGAGAGATTCAAGAGATGAGCGATGACCAGTGAGCTTGACCACCCGAGGGTGCAGCTGTCAGAGCATCAAAGGTAC
>JAGDYQ010000220.1:483944-503944 GCA_021962125.1 Bulinus truncatus
AAACCTAAACGTGCTTTGAATTTTTTGGTTTGTTTATCAGACTGATATTACGGTACTTTTTTTGGTCTAGATCTCTTCAAACATTGTTGTTGCTTGTTTGTTTTTATCTGTTTTTATATACATATTGAATTTTTTTAAATCGTGAATGTTTTTATTATGAATAAAATTATTTGATTATTGGTAATAAAATTTAATAAAATCAATATAAACAGTTCAAACAGTCTGTGTTTGGTAATGTATAATGTACTGTGAATTTTATGATATTTTGCTTGGTTGTTATGTTCCAATTTGTATGATTGTTTAACGTGCACAGTTATATTATTATGTATGAACCTTGTGATAGATTGCCCGTGCTACATTAGAAATTATAACATATATCAAAGTAATGAAAGTGATTATATATATATATATATATATATATATATATATATATATAAATATCATAAAGTAATAAAACTTTAGTGATCCAGTTAATATAATGGATATTAAATGTTTAAGGTTTAACCAATTTGTTCTTAATTTTTAGCATCCTTTTTTTTTCCTTCATATACAACAGATTTGTAAAAAAGTCTGCTGCATCAGTCAGTGCACATTGAAACATAAGTGTGATATTTTTAACAAGACTTTATGCCCTAACATACTGCTATGGTGTTTTTAATGAGTAACTACACAGAAAGCATACAACACTTTAAAAAAAATAGAATAATAAACCTAAAGCCAATTAAAGGTCTAAATGACCTTACAGCTCTTTCTCGTTGCTTCCTTTTCCTTAAATATGAGATGCCGTTGTCACAATTTAATCGACAAATAAGAAAATTGTGTTTGTTATATCATCCTTTGTTTCAGTTATAGTGTATACATGAAACTTTTGTTTTGTCTGTTATCTATTTATATCATCCTTTTGTTTCGTACATAAACGGCCTGATGAAATTTTGATTTGGCTTTGTTTCTTTATTTATATCATTCTTTACTTTGTTAGTTGTAAAGACCTGATGGTGACTTTGACAGTGTCTTTGTTCTATATCTATATCATCTTGTTTCATACATAAATACCTGATTATACTTTTGATAGATTTTGAATTTTTTTGTTCTACAAAACATCAGTAATAATAGATAAAGACAGTAGAATTAACAGTTTATTTACTATTCATACTATATATCTGGTATTTTTTTTATTTTTTATTTTTTGTATATTTGTGTATTAAATTTAGATACGATGACTTTCATTAAAGATTACGCGATGAAGCAACTCCTTCCAGGCTTTCAGAGGTACAGTGGGTTGTTGTTTTTGTCTTCATGATAGTTATATTTAATATAGTGTTATTATTTGTTACATTGTATTTATATGTACTTACAAGTTATGGATATTACTGTTAAATGGGTGCAGAAATGGCTTGTTCTTATATGAATGATAAAATAGAGAGATAATGAATCATTTTTATATTGCCTGTATGCTAATCCAAATTAAATTGTGTACATTAATCTTTTTTATTTTTGTATTTTATGATTAACAAATTTTTCAAATATTTTGTTGTTGTAAATGTGTACAAAATAATTTTATGAACCGGACCGCCCTGCCCACACAAGCCCGACCGCAAGTATATATTGTGACATGTTACATTATATTTATATTTTATATGAACAATTAATGTGTACAAAACTTGATTTTTTTATGTTTCCCCCGCCGGCGGGGAATGTCAGTGAAATACATTTTGTATGTAAGATGAGATAAGAGTTTTTGATTTGTTTGGTTTTTTTAGCTTTGTGTGTCAAGGAGATCTCTCTCTCTCTCTCTCTCTCTCTCTCTCTCTCTCTCTCTCTCTCTCTCTCTCTCTCTCTACTCTTAGGCACCTATCTACACCTGCATACAGCTGCGCTAAGAGCGACGTTGATATACAGGTCACTCGGGTCAACAATAATTCAAATAGGACCATATGTGGCTCTCAGGGTGTGTACGTTCGTGGAAAGCCAGCCGTGAAAAGTGCGATTGTCTGGAGTGTTAAGGCTGTGTCATATATCGGTTGGGGTGTTCAGAGCCAGTCGACATGTCGGTGGAGTGTTCAAAAGCCAGTCGTACGTTGGTGGGTGTTTTGAGGGCCAGTGACATAGTCGGTGGGGGTGTTTAGAGGCCCAGGCGTAGGAGGTTCGTTTAATGTACGTTGTGAGAGTGCATTAGGGAGGCCAGGTCATATGTTAGTAAAGTGAGAGTGTATAGACGATGCCAGTCATATGTCGGTGGAGTGTTTAGAGGCCAGTCATATGTCGGTGGAGTGTTTAGAGGCCAATCATACGTCGGTGGAGTGTTTAGAGGCCAGTCATATGTCGGTGGAGTGTATAGAGGCCAGTCATATGTCGGTGGAGTGTTTAGAGGCCAGTCATATGTCGGTTATGTGTTTAGAGGCCAATCATACGTCGGTGGTGTGGTCAGAGGCTAATCATATGTCGGTGGAGTGTTTAGAGGCCAGTCATATGTTGGTGGAGTGTTTAGAGGCTAGTCATATGTCGGTGGAGTGTTTAGCAGCCAGTCAAATATTGGTGGGATGTATAGATGCCAACAATACCTATTTAGTTTGTGAAGGAACATACAAGATGGGGGAAGGGGAGCAGATATGATACAATGGGCTCAAGGTAAGGCATTTACCACGGAAATGTGTTGGCGTGTGTGTGTGGGGGGGGGGGTCCACCAAATTTATATTTGATGCTCAGGGCATCATGGACTTAATCATGATTATAAACAAACAAATAAACCCTCAATCAGGTGGATATATATTTTTTAATCATGATTATAAACAAACAAATAGACCCTCATTTTGGGTAGATATATATTTTATTTTACATTTTCATGGAAAACAAATAATCAACACAGCAAATAACTGGTACATGTGAAAAAAAATGTATTCATAATGAACAAACATGTCCTACACAAACATGACCTATACAATGAATAATTTGGGAATCAAAGAACTTAATGAAAACAATAATTACACATTGGCGCAGCGGAGTCACATATTTACAATTATGAAATATAGTCTGAAACATGGGAAATAAATATTTTAAGATGAAAACAAAATATGTCACATCGGTTTTTTTTTTCCATGGACTGTCAAATTCAGGGCTACACACATTTCTACTGGATGAACCATATAAAAGCATACACAAAAATACAGAGCTTGGAAAGGAAACATTTTATAAACAGTGCCGTCTTCAAAATTAATTTGAATTCTTTGTTATTAAAAACAAAAATTCATTTACCGTACATGTATAAATAATAAAAAAGAGAAAAAAAAAGAACAAAAGCTGGTCAAGGGAGGCTATTAACTTATTAAGTAAAAAAAAATCTTTTTTAAGATTTACCTCCCCCCATTTCATAATAAATTTGTTTCCATTAATAAACAATGTGTGTCACAATTCAGCAGCTCGCGAGCCGCAGGTTTTCGACCCCTAGCCTAGGTTGTAGGAACAAACGAATTCTACACTTCATCTGCCCCGATGGCCCACTAGGGTAAAGGGTACTTTACTTTTTAAGTAGTTATGACAAAGTAAACATCAGAATCCCCAGCTTGAGTTCAATAGAAGCTTGCTCAAATTTCTTCTCAAAGAAAACATTCTTAAAACATATCAGAAACTGAAAATATATTTCTAGAATTCATTTTCAAGTTAAAAAAAAACAATTATTATCTGAACTAGGCACAGGGCTGCTCTCCACTTTCTCAGGTCCTTGGCAATTTTTGCCAACTGAGGCCAACCTGATCACTCCCCCCCCCTTTCCCATTGCTAAGTCATTTAATAGCAGATTACTGTACCCGTATTAAAAACAGATGGTCGTGTTGTGTCAACATTCGACTGCCAACCTGACCGGGCTCAGTCTCTGGTGAGAGCCCCATAATTTTTCAACATTCGACTGCCAACCTGACAGGGCTCAATCTCTGGTGAGAGCCCTCATAGGCTGTTGAAAAGTGAGACTTTACTTCATCCATAGGATCCAGGTGTATGTTTGGGGCTCACCCAACTGGGGTGGGGGGGGTGGTTAACCATATGAGCATCACTGAAATCCAGTATTTGTTAATAAATGTTTCCTCAATTCAGAGCCTGGAACATCTATATTTAATCAAAGTACATGTATATGTATCAACCAATGATGTGTGTAAAATGTATAGCATTTCCTCAGGTCAGAGATCTGAATATCCTTTTTGTTACAGGAGTAGAAATAAACTACTTTCATACCAGTGTCAAAACCATTATGTACTTTAATTAATGAAGTACCTAAGAGTGAACAAAACTTTCAAAAAGGAATGGACTGAAATGGTTTATCGGCAGCATGAGATGAGCAGTGGATTTTAATGGTTTTAAAACTGGTGACATTTTAGTATCAGAGGCAGCAATGAAACACTTGGCTTGTGTGTGACAGCAGGTGCTTCTTATATATATATATATATATATATATATATATATATATATATATATATCTTTACTATATAGTTACGAATAGCCTATTATTTTCAATTTTTACTAACCCCATTTAAGCTTGCATGTAAACAAACTAGACGATCGTTCATGGTTGGGGGGGGGGTCTCATATTCAGGACAGGCTGTCCCATTAATCACTTGGCCAGTATGTGTGTTTAAGCCGTCTTAACCATTCGCTTTCGTCCACTCACACACCAACAAACAACCACACACACACACACTCAACACAGGGGCCGTACTTATGAATAGGCAAACTATGCCACTGCCCAGCGCCCCTTATTACCCACCGGGCCCCCTTTCAGGCTTCATTTCTATTAAATCTGATATTATGACGGTCCTGGCAGGTATTTTTGACCTGAAGCCGCAAATATCTCCGGCAATCTCTTCCTATGGAGTTCAAAGCCCTAAAAACGGCTCGGCATACACACATTCAACTGGGTCAATGTGACGTGGAGGGGGAGGGGGAAGAGGACCCGAACACTTGTCAGGGGCCCCAAGCATTTAAGAGTCCCGTCGCTTCTAAAAAAAGAATGATTCATTTGTTTTGCTTAAAGATTGTAAGGAAATGTGTCCAGAGAGCCCACCCCCCCCCCCCCCCCCCACCTTTTTTGCTATAGTCTGTCGGTAGGATCCAGAATTACTAGCTGCGACCCTGCATACATTCACACAGATCAAAGTTCAGATTTACCGGTCAAAATAAATGCCAAATCAACATGAGACAGAATAAAAACAACATGAGACAGCACAAATCAACAAGAGACAGCATTAAACAACATACATCATAACAAATCAACAAGAGACAGCATTAAACAACATACAAGATAACAAACAACTGGTGGTCGAATATAATGTCGAGTAATAAACAAAGTCATTCACGAAAATATACCACCATCAACAAAATAAAAATGGGATATATGTAAGAAAACATAATGAGCAACAGACAGAACTGGCCATGGTCTATTTGAAATAGATTATTGATGATTTCAGTTTATTAAGTTATTAACAATAACTTGTCAAGTATACAGAGTAAAATACAATTACATTGGGTACAGACGAACGTTTCAGTGTGCACAGTTTAGTAGTGTAATGATATTCTTGAACAGGTTAGTACTTTCAGAACTAAGGTAAGCGTCGCTGGCAGCTTAAGGACCCTTCAGCAATGTCTTTCAGCAGGGTCGTCCTAAAATTGTGTCACCGTGTAGAAGGGGGAGGGGGAGGGGGGAATAAAAGTCCCGGGAGCCGCGATGCCTGTTCCCGCTATAACGACACAAGTGACTTAGATATAATAGAGGCAAAGCCATTTCCATGGATAGTTAAACTATGTGACTGTCTTGGGCCATTAATGCGAGTGTGGGGGGGGGGCTCTTCTCTCTCCTCCCCACTTCATGATGGGGAGAAAGGGAGCGCTTTAAAAGTAAATATATATTGTACAGTGTGTATATACTTGTAGAGGGTGTACATACTTGTAGAGGGTGTACATACGTGTACAGGGTGTACATACTTGTACAGGGTATACATACTTGTAAAGGGTGTACATACTTGTGCAGGGTGTACATACTTGTGCAGGGTGTACATACTTGTGCAGGGTGTACATACTTGTGCAGGGTGTACATACTTGTAGAGGGTGTATATACTTATACAGAGTGTACATACTTGTAGAGGGTGTATATACTTGTACAGGGTGTACATACTTGTAGAGGGTTATATACTTGTAGAGGGTGTATGTACTCGTACAGGGTGTATATACCTGTAGAGGGTGTCATGACAGGATATTTCACACGCCCCCACCCCTCAACCTCACCTCATCAAAAAAAAAATATTGCCATCCTGAAACGAATGAACTAAATAAAGGGAAACGACTCATATTTTACGAAATATATTTTTAATTTATGAATTGTTCCGCTTACAAGAGAATTAAAACTTTTCTATAAATAGATCTAGTTGTTTCTGATACTTGGCAGCTTATATCCAGGCTAGCATATTTGTCAATACCGACATTCTACAGCTCAGTAACTTCAAGGTACTATGTACAGGGCCTCACTACCCGGACACTCTTCAAGGGCCCCGAACCTTAGCGGCCCCGACGCTTTCGATATTTAATTGCATTTATTTATTTAGTCGCTCGAAGCATGCCACTAATTAGGGGGCAATTTGGACAGAAGGAGAGTCCCCCCCCACCCCAAGTTGTCTTAGTGCTCATCCCATTCTCTACTATCAAAAGAATAAAAATAATGGTCAATATAATACTGTCCCATGAAGGGACAAATATAATCACCAGTTTTTGGGACGAAGTTCTGCAGAAATATCAAACTTTAGTTCACATCTGCATCCATTAGTATCATTTGTTTGACACAATTAAAAAAAAAAGCGCTAATTTCAAACAAACGTGCTTTGGCCCTAGGACGCACCCCCTCCTTCCCCCCTATCCCCTTACCCCTGGAATATTTTTTTTTCATTAAATACGGTAAAACCTGTACTTCAATAAAAATAAAATAAAAAACAAACCCGTGGAAGAAAGTATTAGTATAAAGTAGATTTAAAAAAAAAAAAAATGGTTTTTTAAACCGTAAAAAAAATCACAATCCCATGTGTAGGACGCTGGGCGGTGTTTATGAAACAGATGACAATTTAAAAAAAAACAAACTAGAATTTGACTTTTATACACATTGTAAAAAACTTTTCTATCTGATCTTTTGAGCATCTAAAAAAAAGTCAATCAAGTGGCGGAGACATTAGAATTTAACTCGAAAAAAAAAATGACGTAAAACTAACGGAGGAGAACAAAAGAACAGAAATTAAAAACAACTGGCATGTCTTGTAAAACCAAAGAAATTGATAAACCACAGGTTAACTCCACTCGCTAATATTTTAAGGGAGGAGGAGGGGGGGGGTGAATTTTTCCATTTAAAGATTAAAAAGATTTCATTTTACGGCATTCTTGTATAAATAATAAATAATTATAAATGGCTGCTAAACGTGAGTGACATCGTGTGTGGCCTAACCAGGCCCGTAACCAGGTCAAAGTAAGCAGGGGGGGGGGGGCACCAATACCCAGCAAGGTGGCAGTTTTTCTCATTTTAGTTAGTTTTTCTTTATTTTTTCCTCTTTTTCTTTTTTAAGCGGGGTGGGGGGAGGAAGGCCCCCCAGTGCCCCCCCTTGGCTACGGGGCTGGGCCTAACCTACTCAATTACATAAAATACTCACATATAGCATACATATGTAATTTACAATGTAAAAACTACAAAGTATACAGATTGAAGTCTGGGGAAATTGATTTACAAAATACAAATCATGCAAATTAATCACAATCTGGTGAAGATATTTAAAAAAAAAAAACAAAAAAAAAAACTTACTATACAAAGTAATCTAAATTTGATGGGGGTGGGGGGGGGAGGGGAGTTGGTACGTTAAGGGTTAATGACACAACTTCATTTTTTCTACAACCACACACACAGATGCTAGTAGTGTACAGGATAAGTCGGATAATTATGACGGAAAGCTCTGCTCTCCACTGTGGACGTTGAAGGCCTGTAGACTTCCTTCTTCTGCCCGCTGGACGTCGGAAAATCCCAATCGGATGGACGAAACTTGGGTGTGGCATTCATTAACAAATTGTTTTTCCGAAACTCTTTGTCGAGATAAGACCTACCATCGCCAATATCCGCTTGTGTTCGATAGTTCCCGCTGATGGATGGGTATTTCTTCGTTGGTGTGATCGGCTGCGATAAACGTAAATGTGTGGGAAAAGAACTAAAATGTGATTTGCCAACATTACCATCATGCGTCGTCATGTTCGGCCAATCAGAGACGGCGGTGTAGCAGTTTCCATAGTTAGCATCTCCGGCTACGTCATAACCAGAAAAATGGCGAGGTTTGATTTTCAGCTTTTCCTTTATCTTGGCAATCTCCCTGAGCAACACCTCGTTGTTTCTCCTCTTCTCCTCAATGTCCGCCCGCATTCGGATCAACTCCCTGCGCATCATCTCCGACCCTTCCTCCAGCTCACTCAGACTCCCTCTGGCGTTGGATCCCGCGTCTCGGGATCTGTTCTCAAGATGGCGCTTGGCTTTGGCGCTCTTCTCCAGGCGTGACAGCTCCAGCTTCAGGTCGGACAACTCCAATGTAAGTTCGGTAATTCGGCTGAGTATCGTGTGATGGCGTTCAGTGTAGTCTCCCCTTGCACGATGATAATCAATTTTGGGTACCACTGAGAGTTGTCTCTCCATTTGTCTCAGTTTATATGTAATGACGTTTAGCGTTAAGTCGTCAGTTGTTTCCCGTTGTTGTTATTGTAACTCGAAAGGTGGGCAAATGTTTTGAATAGTGGGCCGCAGTGAATTCTTAGCTTTTGAAAGAATGTCTGAACCAAAAGTAGATAGATGTGGGTATTTACAAATAAAAAAAAATTATGAGTTGACGGTGGTGAACTATCCTTGTATGTACAAGGGGAGGGGATAATTTCGAGTGGTTCAAACAGCCAAATGGGCCGTTTTTTGGCTCGCGGTCCGTAATTTGACCAACCCTGCTGTAGATGAATAGTTCTAAGCAGATGTTCTATCAGTTTCTTTGATGACGAGTAATGTGGAATGTTGCTGTCATATCTGAAAGAATAATTCGTTTTCAAAATACTTTTTTTTTTTTTATGTATCCGGTAAATTCACATTTATTAATGTGTAAATGTTAATGCACATACAAAAATCATTTTTTTTTAAATTATCCGTTGGTTCTCTTATTTCTGAAGTGTCATGCCCCATGATATGTACTGTCATGCCACACAGTATGTAGTATCATGTCTGATAGTACCGTTATGTCATGCCACACAGTATGTAGTGTCATGTCTGATAGTACCGTTATGTCATGCCACACAGTATGTAGTGTCATGTCTGATAGTACCGTTATGTCATGCCACACAGTATGTAGTGTCATGTCTGATAGTACCGTTATGTCATGCCCCATAGTATGTACTGTTATGCCCCACAGTATGTTGTGTCATGTCTGATAGTACCACTATGTCATGCCCCATAGTATGTAGTGTCATGACCCATAATATGTAGTGGCATGCCCCATAGTATGTAGTGGCATGCCCCATAGTAACGGCATATATATATATATATATATATATATATATATATATATATATTGTAAATCAAAATAGACAGACAAGCCTATCAGACGCTTACCCGAATGTTTGCAGTTTATCGATCACTCCATGAGTAGAACATCACAGATGACACAGGTGAGCTTCCAATTATTACTAGTCGACCGTAAATTTAGTCGCCCATCGTCCGACATATGAATTTATTTAATATTAAAATACTCATTAAAATGAATGTGTGTGTGTGTGTTTCAGAAGCTCACATGCAGGAAACACATACAGATGACGGCAAACAGCGTATGAGAGCAATCGGCGCAGGTTGTAACACGAACAGTTTCATGTAAACATGATAAAACATCCGGGTGATTTCAGTGCCCTCATCACCTGATCTACGGTTACCGTGGCAACCATTTCTGTCGAACAGAATCGATTAGCAGGAGGGGGTGGGGGCACTTGAATTGAACAGATAAAAATCAATACTGAACATGCTTGATCATGAATTTGCAAATAAACATTTAATATAAATGTCACCATATTAATTGAGATATACATCAGTCTAATATGAGTGTAATATACAGATTTGATAAAAACTAAAAAGATATATTTTCAAGGAATGTTATCAATAAATGTTATAAAAAAATAATATCAATGAATTTTATTAATAAATTGTATCGATATATGTTATCTATAAATGTTATCAATAAATGATATAAATAAATGTTACCTATAAATGTTATCAATAAATGATATCAATCAATGATATCAATAAATGTTATCAATAATTGTTATATATAAACGTTATATATATATATATATATATATATATATATATATATATATATAAATGCCGTCTATAAATGTCATCTATAAATGATATCAATAAATGATATTGATAAATATCAAAGCACAAAAACAAGAAAGCGATCAACAGCATTTTTTGAAAATTCAGAGCAATGCAAGCACGATCAGTTGGACTCGTTCAGCAGTAGTGGCCCTTTGGCAAAAAAAATATTCAGCGACAGCACCAAGGATCAGCAGCACCTCAGTAATAGGAGGGCGAGACATGCGTTTGAAATTGACATTGTTCAGTTGTTATCTTACTGTGACAAAATGTGTAACTAACCCCACCCCTCTCCCCTCTCACCCCAAACCAAAGTATCCATGATTTTGATTCATTATATTGTAATTTTTTTTATTTTATTTTATTAAAAAAAAACAAGCAATTAAGCCTGTTCCATTCTGGACACAGGACGTGTTAGCGCATTTTCATGTTATGTATCAGTACGTTTGTTAGCTTTCAGTAAATATTTGTAAATTTTGGAAATGTTTATAAATTCAATTGTGTAATGCATATATCTGAAAAAAAATATTATAAAGACGTTTCTTTATATTTGAAAAAAAAATTATTTTCTCTTAAATCTAACTACACGTGGTTTGTGGTTACTGAAATAGGACTCATAATTGAAAACATTCGAAATTGTAGTCATTTAATCGTCCGAAAACTCCGTCAATTGTTGCATAGCTCTGATACTTTCAATTAAACTCAGAACACAAGCTTACTATTTCATTTGATGAGTTTCTTAATAAATCTTGGTGAAACTACGTGCTGCAGTATTTCGCACCAAATGAATGGGTTATTGAATGTACAAGGTGTATATATAATATATAAGCCCCTTAGGAGCCCTGAAGCCCGGCCCTCAGAGGTCCTGTCGCGAAATGAACTTTTGATGTACACATGGCAGGCCAAGACCTACAAAATGATATATAAATCATGGGTCTAGGACTTATGGTTGCTGAGATATAGGGCGCTCCATTATTAATATAGCTTATATAGTAAAAAACGGTACTTTATAAGCCCCCTTTTACGGCCCTGAGAGGTCAGATCGCGAAATGGAAAAAAGTCATTTCTTGGCATGCTAAGACCTACAAAATGATATATACATCATGGGTCTATGACTTATGGTTGTTGAGATCTAGGGTGATGACGGACGGACAGACAGACAGACAGACAAAACGGGGACAATAGAGCATTTTTTTTTCGAAAATGCTATAAAAAAAGAATAAATAAATATTTTTTTTTTTAATAATTCTCAAAAAATTATGAAAGCACTATTCTGTTTTACAGCTCACAGCACATTTAAAAGGTCAAAGTGCGCTGATTTGTGTCAGATCTAAATGTTCATTTTTTTTAGAGGTTGAAAGTAGTTCTATTATTTATCTTCAATGCGTTAAAACCGGAGGCGGTGGAGGGTGCGGTGGGGAGGGGGGGGGAGAGCGGGCTCCTCAAGAGCCGCCTACTGGTTCTCAGATAATCGATGTTGGCCGGATAGATAAGGTTCACATTCTTGCACATCGCTAACCGTTAACAGTGATTTTTAAGGAAGTCCTGGTCAAAGGTCACAGGCAAGTGAATGCACAGAGAGAGGGTGACAATGGGGGGAGGGGGGTCTAAGTTGTCGAAGATTATTAGGTGTGCAAGATTTGCAAACTATAGTTTAGATAGTCAGTTGGTTTCCCTTTTTATATTTTTTTTTTTTGGCATACGGTCCCAGATAGAGCCTTGTCTAATTGTTGTTCACACATTCAGCTTTTATGGCTCTCCTATGTTTGGTCACCCAAGCACTATATGGCTCTCTTATGTTTGGTCACCCAAGTACTATATGGCTCTCCTATGTTCGGTCACCCAAGTACTATATGGCTCTCCTATGTTTGGTCACCCAAGTACTACACGGCTCTCCTATGTTTGGTCACCCAAGTACTACACGGCTCTCCTATGTTTGGTCACCCAAGTACTACACGGCTCTCCTATGTTTGGTCACCCAAGTACTATACGGCTCTCCTATGTTTGGTCACCCAAGTACTATACGGCTCTCATACACCCAAGTAATATACATACGTGTATTTCTTTTAAAAGCTTCGTAAAAAAAAGTTGTAAATTTGTCTTTTTTCATGATGACGTTTCTTGAGATAAAAAAATCGGAAACTTATTTCAGAATCGGTAAAAAATAAATGCCCATCACTAATTCCGACACTCGTTCGTCATTAACCAAAGGGAACCCATTGTCATGAAATGAGAACCTGTGTTCTGAGTTGAAAGTCCAAGCTCAGTGGTGCCACGTAGTCAAAAGTATTGATCCATCTGTCACTATGAGTAATGAATTCATTTATTTCAGTGTATATGACCGCTCATGTTGATTACAATGAAATGACGCTTGTTAATAAAAGCATTGAATTTGCTGCTCTATTTTAGCATAAGAATTAAATGTATGTGTATATTGATTTATAAAATAACTGCGCAATAAACGTTTTGTTGATATTTCAGTACTTTCCGACCTATTGGAGCCATGGCCCAAGTCTATACAATAAACACTAACCAATGACACACATGCAGCTTTTTTTTTAAAATGAGCTTAATATATATATTTTTTTTTTAAATAAAAGAAAAAATAATTTTTTAAATTATAAAAAAAAAAAAGTTTCATTGAAAGAAACTGTCATTTCGGCCTTAGAGGCCAAAGAAAATGTGTATTTTGATCTTTTTGTAATTTTTAAAGAACACAATTTCTGGAATACCTTCATACTCCAAAGGTTTTTTTGCATTTTCTAAGAGTAATGGGATTGGGTGTATTTAACATTTTTGGGAGGATCACATTGGTTTTAGTCTCACCTTTCACAAGTCCCCCCCCCCCAGGCTTTAACGATTTATGAGTGGGTATGAACTGTTATTTGGGCCCATGTTGTCAGAGATTATTAGGTGTGCAAGATTTGCAAAAAAGGCGGCATTTGCCCGTGGCGCTAAATTGTGCTTTTTGCCAAGGACCTCTTAAAAAAAAACCAGTGAACGGCCATAAATACACTGCTATATGTTTAGAACCGCTGTTGATGAACTTGACGACAATCAATCGTGAGACATTCTCGAGTCTTTTAATAAATGCAGTGATTGGGACATGTTTAATTGAACATCATGATGGCTCTAATAATATATGTTTGTTTGATTTGCTCTGCGATTTTCTCTACCAGTGGTAAGTAAGTTTACATTCAGCATTCTCGTATTAAGAGTCGAAGCATCTTTGCTTTAAACAAATTTATGATCTATTTATAGTAATGATGTGGGCGATTCCAGATTTTTTTTTTAACGATGCCGACTCGATTCCGATTCTTCTTTAAAAGATCGATTCTTGATTCCGACTCTCGATTCCGATTCCTGGCGTCATAGTTTCATTGAAATAAGTCAACTATTAAATAGGAGATACCCACTGAAACTATTAAAGGAGATTATTCTTCTTATTTTGGCTCCACAGCCCATTTTGGGCCCCTGGCCTGCCACACTACTCTTCTTCACTTTTCCCGATCCATGGTCTTCTTCCTCCATTCTCTCACTCCTATGGCTTTAAGGTCTTTCTCCACCTCCTCTAACCATATGCTTCTTTATCTGTCAGGCCTTTTCTCATTGGGTGTTGCCTTATTATACATTGCCTTTGGACCTCAATTGTTTTCAATTATTTCTATGTGCCCTACCCACCTATATCTATTTTAATTTCAGCTGTTATATTTGGTTCTTCGATTAGCTCGTATAGTTCTGAATTGGAATTTGTTCTACTTCCCCACCCGTTATTGTCCTTTATTGGTCCGTATTAACAGGAGATACAGACTGAAGCAACCACACGAAAACGAACCGGTTGGTAGGAGACATGCACAGACTTAGTGACATGTGGGCTACACATTTATTGACAGCAGATGTAGACACACTCACTGATGTATACATGGGCGTATTCATTGGGGGGGCAGAGGGGGCATTGTTGCCACTCCTACATTTTGAAAAAATGTCATATAAGAGGGGGGCATTTGCTCCCCCTCCCATTTACATTTAAAAAAAATGTCATAAAGTTGTTATTTGCCCCCCCCCCGGAAAATTTTTGCCCCCCCTGGAAAAATTCCTAGCGACGCCCATGAATGTATACATATATATATATATATATATATATATATATATATATATATATATGTGTATATATATATATATATATATATTAATGTAAATACAGATCTAGTCAGGAGAAGCAGAAAGACTGTCTGAAACCATGTCTGAAACACAAATATATTGACAGCAGTTGTAGTCTACATTTCGCAGTTAACCTCCATGTGTACTCATAACATCACACATCCTACTTATATGATAACCAATGACGTCATACTGAGACCAACATGTATACCAATGACGTCACTTGACAAAGTACCACGTGGTTAGCTGAAAGCAAGACACATCGCTTAAGTGCTAACGTCACGTGACGAAAAACTGTCAATACATGTAATGACGTCATACAAATTTTGAGGATGTAATGACGTCATACAAATCTTGAGTATGTAATGACGTAATACAAATCTTGAGTATGTAATGACGTCATACAAATCTTGAGGATGTAATGGCGCCATACAAATCTTGAGGATGTAATGACGCCATACAAATCTTGAGGATGTAATGACGCCATACAAATCTTGAGGATGTAATGACGCCATACAAATCTTGAGGATGTAACGACGTTAGTACGCCACAGTGCGCCCATGTCACATAAAACATTTCACCAATACGAGTGTAGATGACGTAACTTCGTCATGATACCAGCGTGTACATAAATGATGTCACATGACCACATAAGACATATATTTTGATAAACATACGAATGGATAAAGGTAATCACCAGATACCGTGATGAGAATGTCATAAATGTCTTACTGTTGTCACGTGACGGAGCGATCATGTACAGTTTGACGTATATCGCCGTCTATACAAATGAAGTGGGAGTGAGAGGAGGGCAAAAGTCGTGGTGCCTCAGGCAAATGCATGGGAAACGATTATACGGGGGGGGGGGGGGTAGGGAGGCCCTGATTATTATTAGGTGGGGGGGGGGGTAGCTGTGTTGATGGTTGACGTCATGGTTTCTCTTCAACGTCTCTATACTAGGTTGTGAAATCAAAGCCTGCTATTTCAGGAATGACGCTACTTTCCGTAGGGCTCCAAACAACATAACCCCGGAAGTGATCGACACGAAATTATGCACACACGTCATTTACGCCTTTGCGCACATTAAAGACAACATACTTACCGCTTCATTACTTACTGACGAGGATTCACCGTGG
The DNA here is from genome assembly GCA_021962125.1 of Bulinus truncatus. Taxonomy (NCBI): domain Eukaryota; kingdom Metazoa; phylum Mollusca; class Gastropoda; family Planorbidae; genus Bulinus; species Bulinus truncatus. The sequence continues at coordinate 499,644 of JAGDYQ010000220.1, forward strand.
ACTGAGGGGATGTAAGTGGATTAACAAATAGTTCTGAAAAGGACGGATGGTCGAGCGTTGTAGAGCACGCGACTGTCGACCTGAAGGTCTCGGGTTCAAACCTCGCTGAAAGACAGTGGGATTTTTTAACGCCTTTGTAAACGTTCTTAAGTCCACCCAGGTGTAACCGTCCCATTAAAGTTCATTAGGATCTGGAGGCAAACGTCTCTTGCGTAAAAAATATTTTGCAAGCATTTTTTTAAAAAATACCATGTTGTAGTTGTAACCAGGATCGACTCAAAGTTTGTTGTAGATCTAATGTCAATTACCCCAAAATGGCTAAACATATCAATAATATGAGATAAAAATAAATGATGGCTGATTTTTCTCCAGGGTCTGAAGCTATTGCCTATTTAACCAAATTCCTTAATCTAGCCCTTATTATAACGCGTCTACATTATAGTTATTTACTGACAAAAATCTACTGATAGCCGCAACTAGGTCGTATAAAATAGGAATAAGCAGTATAATTCAACGAATATATCTATGATTTTTGTTTTCATGAAAGTTCCCTTCAGTGTAATTAAGGCTGATGTAGCGAAGAGTTTCTAGGTTGAAGTAGCCAAGGGATACTAAGGGATGTTCGGATACAACAACGTCCAGCCACCAGTGCTTCACCAATTTCTGTCAGGTGCCCTGGGTAGACTCGGGAACTTGCACAGGGACCTGAAAAAATCCCTGGGTTCTCACCGAGGTTCCAGCCCGGCACCCTTAGGTCAACAATGGAGCGCACGACCAGCCGTCTTAATTTTTCAGTTTCAAACCACCAGTAAACTTTCCACATTCTCGTGGTAAATTTTGTTCATTGCTGACACTATTATTTGTTGAGATGTAAATACGTAAAATAAACGCACTACAAACGTATATATTTTATGGGCAAACTATGGCCCGTGGGCCAAGTCATGCCTTCAGGTTGATTGTTCCAACCGCTAATCCCCCCTCCACTGCGCTCCCTCAAATTAAAAACGTCTGCACTCAATTAATTTCAGTCTATATATACACTCAATTCAACGGCTGGCCCTATAGGGTTAAGAACTTATTGTGGCCCACGGTTTTAAAAGTTTGCCCACCCCTGATCTATTTAGAGGTACGCTACAAAAGGCATAATTTTGTTGTTTTTGACACACTTTTGGAGTGCTCTCTTAATCCCATATTGCGGGCGTGTCAATTTTGCAGCACGCGAGCCACATGCGACATTGAACCGAAAAAAAAACCGTAAGATGTCCAAAGTTTGTTTTGCTTTGTGGGGTGGGGGGAGTGCACTTTAATACATATTAAAACTGCTCAATAGAATTAGGTCGAGGGGGTGGTATAATTGATAGTTCTCCAATAATAATATATATATAATATCGATTTGAGCTCTGCGTTAAATCGGAAGTAAAGAATTAACACAACAGTTTTCCAGTTTAAAACACAATCATGAAAAATCCGATCTGCCCGAAACCAAAAAAAAATAACCTAGCCTACCGATCAAGCCTAATGGGATATACCTCTATGCAAAGGTTTTTGCCCGGTACAGCTAGTAAAATGAATACTAATAAACCAAGTTCATATTGAAACAAGCAATTTAAGTCTTTTCCGTTTCGGACAAAGGACATTTTAGAGCATTTTCGCCGGTTACGCCGAACGAAATCCGTATTTTTTCCGTGTTTTGATAAATAGAGAGGGAAGTAATCATGTTGAATAACTGTTACAAAAATAAATAATGATTACGCCCCTTTGATTAGCTTTTATTATTTATATTTAAAATATAAGCAAAAACGGTACCTAGGAAAGTCTTTTTTTTCGGCCCTGAGATATTAGATCGCGAAATGGACTTTTGATGTAAACTTGGCAGGCCAAGACCTAAAAAATGATATATACATCATGGGTCTAAGACTTATGGTTGCTGAGATATAGGGCGCTCCTTTATTAATAAAGCTTATATAGTAAAAAACGGTAATTTACAAGCCCCCTTTTACGGCCTCAGAGGTCAGATCGCGAAACGGACAAAAGTAATTTCTTGGCAGGCCAAGACCTACAAAATGATATATACATCATGGGTCTAGGACTTATGGTTGTTGAGATCTATGGTGATGACGGACAGACAGACAGACAAAACGGGGACAATAGAGCATTTTTTTTCGAAAATGCTCTAAAAATAGAACAAAAAAAAATCAGTTGACTGAGACAGAAAGAATGAAAACCAAAATTATGTCATGGTTGAATGACCAAACATGCCGTTATTATTTATTTTCCCAGGTATAAACGGTTCAATAAGATCAAAGAAAAAGATCCCAGACTCAAGACACTTCTGTCTGTTGGTGGCTGGAACTTCAGCAGTAAAACTTTTAGCTGGATGGCTATTTTGTCTATGAATCGAAGAAGGTTCACTTACCACGCCATAGGATTCTTGCGTCAATGGAATTTTGACGGACTGGACCTGCACTAGGAATATCCTGGATTTAGAGGTGGAAATGAATATTTTGATCACTATATGTTCACATTATTGATTCAGGTTTGTAGTAAGTACCACAAAATATATATCTCTATACCTATAAGAGGCATTTGCTGTCTGTCTGTCTGTCTGTCTGTCTGTTCCCTTATAACTCAAGATCCAGATAACCAAATAATGTGAAATTTGTTATACATACACATAATTACTTATGGAAGGTTATAGGACATGTTTCGTTTCATCTCGATGGGTAGTTTAATTGTAATTATTTTTTTTAATTTTAGTATTTTACTATATTAAAGTAATCTCGACGGCGCCATAAATAAAATTCCTCTGTGACGTCATTTCCAGATTCGAATAGAACTTGCGCGCTGGTGCTGTATTGTGCCTTTGTGATGCAAAGAATTGTTGTTGTTTTTTCATGATCCCTGATTTGTACAGTTTGAGGAAGATTAAGGAATGAAGAAGGATTTTAGAAGAAGTGTGAAGCCATAATAATAAGTATATATATATATAAAGAGAGAGAGAGAGAGAGAAGAGAGAGAGGGAGAGGGGGAGGGAGAGAGATAAAGAGAGAGAGAGAGAGGGGGGCAGGAGGAGAGAGAGAGAGGAAAGGAGGGGTAGGGAGGGAGGGAAGGAGGGGGATAGAGGAGGGAGTGGGATGAACAGGGGGGGAGAAAAGGAGGGGGAGAGAGGGAGATGGGGGAGAGGGAGATGGGAGAGAAAATAGGGGGAGATGAGAGAGAAAGGAAGGGAGGGAGAGAGGGGTAAGGGAGAGAGAGAGGGAGGGAGGGAGAGATGGAAAGGGGAGGGGAGGGAGAAAAGGGGGAGAGGGAGATGGGAGAGGGAGCAGGGGGAGAGGGAGATGGGAGAGGAGTAGGGGGAGATGGAAAGAGAGGAAGGAAGGGGGAGGGAGAGAGGGGGTAGGGAGAGAGAGAGAGGGAGGGAGGGAGAGAGAGAGAGGTGGGAGAGAGGGAGAGAGATAAAGAGTGAGGGGGCAGGAGAGGGAGAGAGAGAGGGAGATGAGGGAGGAAGGGGAGAGGGGGAGGGAGAGAGAGGTGGAAAGGGGAGGGAGGGAGAAAGGAGGGAGAGGGGGAGGGGAGAGAGGAGAGGAAAGGGAGAGGGGAGGGAGAAAAGGGGAGGGAGAGGGAGGGATGGACGTTGGGAGAGAAGGGAGGGGGAGAGGGGAGAGAGGGAGATGGGAGAGAGGGAGGGAGAGGGAGGGAGGGAAAGGGAGAGAGGGGGAGGGAGGGAGGGAGAGAGAAAGGGAGAGAGGGGGTAGGGAGAAAACAGAAAGTAAACAGAAAGCCTTATTTTAAACCCGGGCAAAGCCGGGTACTTGAACTAGTTTATTTATATACTTATAAGACGCATTCGTTGTCTGTCTGTCTGTCTGTTCCCTTATAACTCAAGATCCAGACAAACAAATAACGTGAAATTTGTTACACATACACATAATTACATGGGGAAGGTTATAGGACAGGTTTCGTTTCATATCGATGGGTAGTTTAATTGTAATTAATTTTTTTTATTTTAGTATTTTACTATATTAAAGTAATCTCGACGGCGCCATAAATAAAATTCCTCTGTGACGTCATTTCCCTATGATCGAATAGAACTTGCGCGCTGATGCTGTATTGTGCCTTTGTGATGCAAAGAATTGTTGATGTTTTTTCATGCTCTCTGATGTGTACAGTTTGAGGAAGGTAAAGGAATGAAGAAGGATTTTAGAAGAAGTGTGAAACCATAATAATAAGTATATATATATATATATATATATATATATATATATATATATATATAGAGAGAGAGAGAGAGAGAGAGAGAG
>JAGDYQ010000220.1:508944-566782 GCA_021962125.1 Bulinus truncatus
TGTAACTGTCACAGTTTTCATGATGTCAGGGTGAAGTACACACATACTTGCCACAATGTCAGTCAGTGAGTGTACCTGCCATATTGGCAGCGTCCCAACTGAAATTCGTCCGAAATATTGTCACGACCCCCACCACTTATTATTTTTATTATGTGTGATCGCGTCATTGAAAACAGTTACGCTTTATTTATTTAATAAAATTCTTCATAAAAGCTGTTAAAAAGTAAAGTTCAAGGGGCATCGGGGAAAAGAAAGTGTAGAATTCATCTGTTTCTGTATCCACGACGTACAAAGGGATTGTGTGGTCAACACAACGCCCAGCCGCCTTTACTCCCCCAACTTAAGGTCAGGTACCCATTTAAAGATGGGTGGACTTAATGGAACTCTAACATTTTTTGGTTCTCACCTAGGATTGAACCCACGACTCTCAGGTAGAATTTGAATTTGAATCTTTCACATACCACGACTAGCGCTCGAAAAATCAAACAAACATAAAACATTATATCACAGATTAGAACAATCTGATATAAGTGAATTGTAATACTGACTCACCCTTCAATTTTCGTCAGGAGAACAATATGATATAAGTGAATTGTAATAATGACTCACTCTTCAATTTTCATCAACAGAACAATCTGATATAATTGAATTGTAATAATGACTCATTCTTCAATTTTCGTCAACAGAACAATCTGATATAAGTGAATTAAAATACTGACTCACTCTTTATTTTTGTTAACAGAAATACGCCGTGGATTATTACCTTCGAAAAAGTTTTCCCAGAAGTAAGCTTCTCATGGGTCTGCCCATGTACGGAAGAGACCACACACTGAATGATAGATTTTTTCATTCCTACCGCGCTCCATCTCACTCGATGTTTGGTAAAAGTATTACAACGGACGACGATAGTGGTCTTGTGGCGTATTTTGAGGTAAATTATTTCATTATCTTATTTTATTTCTTTATTTTGTTTTTAATACTCTTTTCATTAACTATGTTCAGGTACTAGACTATTTTCAGGTACTCGACTATTTTCAGGTACTTGATTATTTTCAGGTACTTGACAGTTTCAGGTACTTAAATATTTTCAGGTACTTGACTGTTACATAGAAATCGTACAATTATTACGTAACACTTTGCGGGGGGGGGGAGTGAAGTTAAAAGTTATGTGGGGAATGGGGGGGGGGGGTAGGGAAAAACAACAAAAATCAAGGGTAAACTTGTTACGTAATAAGTGAATGGTCCCTTAACAGCCTCACGTACTTGATTTACTGTTGGGCGGGTCCGGGCTTTAAACCACAGTGATAACCTTGGCATTATTAAAGTCACTTGTGTGCACCGTGTCCAGCAAGCTTTAATTAAATGGGTGCATGACTTTATGTTGGGAGCCACACACACACAGACACACACACACAGCCCCTCAATAGGTAGATGAATTCCGCACTTCATCTGCCCAGATGAGCCCTTATGGGCCTTTAAAGGGAACTTAAAAACTAATTTTATTTTTTTATTTTTTTTTTCTTCGGTCTATAAAAAAAAAATTATCTAAAATGCATATCAACTTATAAATAAATAACAAAAAATTATAATGACGAGTGAGACAAATTCCCCCAAAAAAATATTAACTCAGGAAAAAGCTTAAATATCTAGCACTTTATTTACAAAATAATTAGTATGTCTACTGTAATGACCCATTTTACAGATCTGTAGGTGGTTGGACCACGGTGTCCTTGTCGGGCGACACCAGGGAGTGCCCTACTTATCTGCTGGAAAGCACTGGGCCGGCTTTGAGGATATCGAAAGTATCCGATATAAGGTAAAGTTCTCTGTTGTTTTTTTTTTAACCGGCGTGGCGCGGCAAGACAGTGTAACACTTAATTATAGACACGTTTCTAATGTTTGTATGTTGTCTAAAGCCACACTTGCGTTTAAAACACAGTGTTTAAATCGAAACAGTGAGTATCTTAATATTATTAAAGTTAAATTATGACAAATGTATAAATCTAAAATAAATATTACGCAGCTTCGATGTAATCTTAAAATAAAGTAATTTTTCGATGTAATATTGCAATAAAATAATGTTTCGGTGTTATATTACAATAACGTAATATTTCAATGTAATATTCCAATAAAGTAATGTTTCGACGTAATTTACAATACAGTAATGTTTCGACGTAATATTACAATAAAATAATATTTGGTTGTAATATTGCAATAAAATAATGTTCAATGTAATATTGCAATAAAGTAATGGTTCAATGTAATATTGCTATAAAGTAATGGTTCAATGTAATATTGCAGTAAAGTAATGTTTCAATGTAATTTTGCAATAAAGTAATGTTTCAATGTAATATTGCAATAAGGTAATGGTTCAATGTAATATTGCAATAAGGTAATGGTTCAATGTAATATTGCCGTAAAGCAATGATCGAATTGAAAAAAAAAATCACTCTAGCTCAATAGTAGATACTGTTATTACGTATTCTATTAAAATGCGCTTAAAAGCTAGAAATAATTTCTGAAATAATAGAAATATTCCTAGACATTCAATAAAGTAAAAAGCGCCAGTCAATATGATTATCCCCATTTCTTTTTCTTTTTTTTTTCTGCAATTTATCCATAAAGGAAATACCAAAACGTTTGTTGATTCACACTCTATTAAATTAATTCCGTAATCTACAAGTTAAACATAAATAACACAATACATCACTTCATAGAATCTTCACTAGAAGTAGAATTGAGGTAAAGGGAGAGGGTGGTGGTGGAAATGATACAGACAGTGGGGAGAGATACCGTTTATCGAGAAGAAAATTTATACGGCGCGTAGTTTTGTTTAATAACATGAGCCAATGAGTCAAAAACAAAGAATGTTTTTCAACGATATTGTGTTCATTTTAACTTTTATGGGATGAACTACATAAAATGGATGAAATGTACCGGAAAATAATACAAATCGAAAAAATATTTAATGCATGGCATTCTTTGCAATAACCGAATGCAATTTGGCAAAGTGTACGTTAAGTCTTGTATATATCTAACGGAGTATAGTTGGCTACAGAGAAAAAAACATTACTGTGCTCAATTACAGCTTTTTAAAAAAAAATGTTTTCCATTGATGCGATTAAGCCTTCTAACGTACTCCCTACAGGCGATGTTTGCCAAAAGTGTCGATTGGGTTTACATGTGTATTTATCTAACACATTCCCTAAAGGTGATGTTTGCCAAAAGTGTCCATTGGGTTTACACGTGTATTTATCTAGCGTATTCCCTACAGGTGATGTTTGCCAAAAGTGTCCATTGGGTTTACAAGTGTATTTATCTAACGTATTCCCTACAGGTGATGTTTGACAAAAGTGTCGATTGGGTTTACATGTGTATTTATCTAACGTATTCCCTACTGGTGATGTTTGCCAAAAGTGTCGATTGGGTTTACATGTGTATTTATCTAACGTATTCCCTACAGGTGATGTTTGACAAAAGTGTCGATTGGGTTTACATGTGTATTTATCTAACGTATTCCCTACAGGCAGGGTTGTTAACAATACTCTTAAATTGTATCTTCAATACCGATACCAATACTTCATTAAAATAGTATCGCCAATACCAATACAAATAATACAATACCAATACTTTTGAGAACAACAAAATATTTTAATTTTCAAAAAAGCCTACTTGGGTAGGCTGCTAATGACAGCGCTTCTGGTGATTTATCTTCAAGATATCTGTCTACTTCAGCAGAACTGTTTCTATTAAGCAACTCGTCCTTCTCCATCCGCCGCGCAGTAAAACAAGCAAAAAATCTGTAGATTCGGATATCGGTACTGCTGACTGTACTGAAGCTGCACCATCCTGCCGAGTAAGTTGAATTGGAACTGCACTCAGTGCACTGCACGAACGCTTTAATGTTTGTACAACTTCAGCCTTGTGATCCAAGCTGTCAATCCAGTCGGTCTTAAATTTTGGATTGACAACTGCTGTCAGTTTTGCCTCTGGGTCAGAAAATATATAATCGAATCGCGCATTAATTCCATCAATGACAGCTCTGGCAAGGGGTTCACACACCGTGAGATGGTGTTTATGTCGCACCATCATTTCCTGTAGTTAACCTTTTATAACGGTTAGTGTGGGCAGCAAATAGCCAAATCCAATATTATTTTCTCCTTGCAAAATGTCCAGTCCACGACACAATGGAGCAAATACTTCAATGTATTCTGCTATGAATATTTTCTGCTTTCGTATCAATTTTTCATGAATTATATTACAAGCCATCTCAAACTTGGTAAGTAATGCTCCATGACGTCTCTGTGAAACAATAATAATAATCCAAGTACTGTATTTGTGCAGTGTCACAACTTATCCATAAATAACATATTAAAGTTATTCAAATAGTTCTATTGACCTACAAGTAATAAATAATGAGAAATGTATTAAGCTAACTTAGCTTTTGTAAATTCTAACGTTCTAGTTATTTTAGGTTTTAAAACCCTCTTTATATTATTCATTTATTTAAATATTACCTCTAAATGCTTCTTCAAATTTTGTCTTGACTGGTTATGGCACGATAAAGGCTTGTTAGTCAATCCGGGCGGGCAGTGTAAGCATTTATACAGTGAATCGCCCCTTTTTTCAGCTGGTCCCAGGTATTTGAAAAAATCGGTAGGAATATTAATTTTCTCTTCTGACATTACTACTTACAGATGACTGAGTGCAACGACTAGTGCGTACTTCAATGTTTTAAATGCGATAAAAATATACAACTAGGGAGCGACCGATATGCCTTTTTACCGATAGTCCGATACCGATATTTTCTTTTTAATCAACAAAAATGCCAAACACGTGCTATTCTCGTGTTGTATAGTTCCCAATATAATGACGTATGTCAACCCATGTTCACCCCTTCTCTGTCATATTTTGTAACTCTTCGCCCACACGTAAGTCTTGTTTACCCCCCCCCGCCCCCAACTTCCCATCCCAAAAAAAAATACACACAGATGTTCACTAATTGTTTCATTCAAGGTCATACATTAGAATTAAGAAATGCCAATCCTATTGTTTCAAGGTCATATCGCTGATGTAATGTTATGTAGACGTGACAATTTCTGTGTACGGGTTTTTTTTTTTTCCTTTTTTTTAAATCTTGTCTGATCTGGTTATAGAATTGTGTTATTTACTGATTTTTTTTTCTGCAACTCTGTAACAACTGTTACTATAACCAAATATAATTCAAAGAAAGAATGTATAATGTTGACACATGAAAGAACAACAGAAGATGAAACAATGAAAAATGAAAGCCGACCGATCAATAAAATAATTTTACTTTGAACGTTTGAAAATTGCCTTGCGGTTGCATCAAAGAGTTTCATTTTACAAGATATTGTTAGAGCATTTTCGAAAAAAAATGCTCTATTGTCCCCGTTTTGTCTGTCTGTCTGTCATCACCCTATACCTCAACAACCATAAGTCCTAGACCCATGATGTATACATCATTTTGTAGGTCTTGGCCTGCCAAGAAATGACTTTTTTCCATTTCGCGATCTGACCTCTGAGGGCCGTAAAAGGGGGCTTAGTACCGTTTTTACTATATAAGCTATATTAATAAAGAAGCGCCCATTCTCAGCAACTATAAGTCCTAGACCCATTATGTATATATCATTTTGTAGATCTTGGCCTGCCATGTGTACATCAAAAGTTCATTTCGCGACAGGGCCTCTGAGGGCCAGGCTTCAGGGCTCCTAAGGGGCTTATATATTATATATACACCTTGTACGTTCAATAACCCATTCATTTGGTGCGAAATACTGCAGCACGTAGTTTCACCAAGATTTATTAAGAAACTCATCAAATGAAATAGTAAGCTTGTGTTCTGAGTTTAATTGAAAGTATCAGAGCTATGCAACAATTGACGGAGTTTTCGGACGATTAAATGACTATAATTTCGAATGTTTTCAATTATGAGTCCTATTTCAGTAACCACAAACCACATGTAGTTAGATTTAAGAGAAAATAATTTTGTTTTCAAATATAAGAAAACGTCTTTTTAATATCTTTTTTCAGATATATGCATTACACAATTGAATTTATAAACATTTACAAAATTTACAAATATTTACTGAAAGATAGCATACGTACTGATACATAATACGAAAATGCTCTAACACGTCCTGTGTCCAGAATGGAACAGGCTTAATTGCTTGTTTTTATTAATTTGTTAATTTTCATATATTTATATTCAATTAATTGTTATTAACCACGAGAATAAGGGCCCTAGGGGCCCCAAGAGTATCTATACCCCTAACATAAATTTGGTTTGATTAATTTTGGTCATGCACTGTGTGGGCTGAGCATCAGTATTTCTTAGGTTACCGTTTTTGTTTCGAATAAAATTAATTAAATTTATAGTATCAATGTTAATGTTAGAGGGGATTCCTTGTGGTGGCGCACCACATGAATGGGCTATTTACCGGGAGTGAAAAGAGAGGAGACAAATATTTACTGAAAGCTACCATATGTACTGATACATAACACGAAAATGCGCTAACACGTCATGTGTCCAGAACGGAACAGGCTTAAGATGCTGGTCAATTTTGTTTTGTTTTCCATTAATTTAATAAAACCTATATTTTCTCGTTTAGGCACTCTTTAAGGGGGTGGGTACTAGAAACAACTATTAATGCATTAAAGACGATTACTTGTGTACTTAAGATGATTGCGTGGGTACTAAAGACGATCACTTGTGTATTAAAGAAGATTACTTGTGTACTAAACACAATTACTAGTGTAGAAAAGACGATTACATGTGTACTAAAGACGATTACTTGTGCACTGAAGACGATTACTCGTGTTCTATAGATCAGTGATTCTTAAATAGTAGATTGTGACCCTCCAGGCAAATTTTAGGTGTTTCTCTACAAAATAAACCTTTATCAAATAAAACCTCGAGATTCCACATCTACATAATTGAAACTTATTTAATTTTTCCTGTATGATAAAAAAAAGTGTGTTTATCTGCAAAGTTAAACAGGGACAAGTAAAATAAACATTAATGGCACTTTAATAGTTTTTTTTTTTCTCTTTGGGTCACAAAAACAGTTTAATGCGAAAATTTTAGTTAATCATCATTCCTAAAATAGTAAGCGTGGATACAAATTTCGTTAAATGGATTATTCATTCCCGACATATTTAGTAATTGCTTTTTTATATATTGTTTACACATTTTAGACTTTTTAAAATAAATTAACAAAAAAAACTTGCTTTTGTTTTTTTTTTTAATAATATGGAAAATGTATGCTTTGTAATCCCAACAGTATTGAACCTATTGTTCACATATGACTTTAGTTATATGTACAATGTATGCTTTGTAATCCCAACAGTATTGAACCTATTGTTCACATATGACTCTAGTTGTATGTACAATGTATGCTTTGTAATCCCAACAGTATTGAACCTATTGTTCACATATGACTCTAGTTGTATGTACAATGCATGCTTTGTAATCCCAACAGTATTGAACCTATTGTTCACATATGACTCTAGTTGTATGTACAATGCATGCTTTGTAATCCCAACAGTATTGAACCTATTGTTGACATATGACTCTAGTTGTATGTACAATGCATGCTTTGTAATCCCATCAGTATTGAACCTATTGTTTACATATGACTCTAGTTGTATGTACAATGCATGCTTTGTAATCCCAACAGTATTGAACCTATTGTTCACATATGACTCTAGTTGTATGTACAATGTATGCTTTGTAATCCCAACAGTATTGAACGTTTTGTTCACATTAGACTCTAGTTATAAGGACAATGTATGCTGTGTATTCCCAACAGTATTGAACCTATTGTTCACATATGACTCTAGTTATAAGGACAATGTATGCTTTGTAATTCCAACAGTATTGAACGTTTTGATCACATATGACTCTAGTTGTATTACAATGTATGCTTTGTAATCCCAACAGTATTGAACGTTTTGTTCACATGTGACTCTAGTTATAAGAACAATGTATGCTTTGTAATCCCAACAGTATTGAACGTTTTGTTCACATGTGACTCTAGTTATAAGAACAATGTATGCTGTGTATTCCCAACAGTGTCGGCCCGCCGTTACCCTCAGAGCCACAGAGAGTTCTCTACCCTTTTGTCAACCCGTACGGTCCGTTTCCAGGTGCTTATGGTATTCCCGACCCTCCATTGGAAGGTATGGCACACACATAATTACATGTACTACAATGTAATACTCCATTTGTAGGTATGGCATAAACATAAATGTTATCAGAATGTAATATTAGCAGAATGTTATCAGATAGGTAATATGTGCAGAATGTTATTAGATAGGTAATATGTGCAGAATGTTATTAGACAAGTAATATGTGCAGAATGTTATCAGACAAATAATACGTCCACAACGTTATCAGACAGGTTAGAAATGATGAATTATGATTAGTATAAAGCAATAGTCTGTTATCTTTCATTTTATAAATGCTTAATTTAACTTCTCTTACCATTCTCTTGTGTATATTTAGTCTTCTATGTTAAATTATCCGTCACTACTACTACATAATAATGATTCAAACTTGATTAACTTTTGTTGATTGTATACAAAATGTTTGCTGTACACTATTGAGTGCAATGTTTCATTCAGTAATGTGTATTCTACAAAAAAAAATTTCAGAATCAATAAAAATGTGTGAGAATAAGAAAAATTATGAAAAAATTGCCCACCCTACCTACCCATGCTACCGGTACATTGAATGCATACATGGATGGGGTACTGTCAACAGGTGCCATGATGGTCAAGTGTTTGACCCAGTTCTAAGGGAGTGTGAGTGGATTTTCAATGTCCCGCAATGTTTATGGTATTAAAAAAGCCAGGTGAATAGATTAGGCAGATTGTATTAGATCCATTAATGAAATGACTATATTGCTCTGCAGGTTTTAGAATTATTATTTCATGAAACTTTAAATTTGTTTCCTTGAAATGACTTTGTTGTGGCAGTTCATAAACATATCTAAAAAAAATAAATAGATTTGAGTATAGTTTCTATACTTTATTCACAATTAATACATATGTATAGTTAGTTGATTACTACGAAGACTTGGTGAGTTCATTTTTCAACACCAAATAATGTAAAATAGAATATAGAGTTAAATATATATATATATATATATATATATATATATATATATATATATATATATATACATACATACTTTTATTACAGTGTAATAAAAAGTAAAAAATAAAAAAAAAATTCCTTAGCCTTTGATTATACAAAAATTTATAAAAAATTATATGGACTAAATAAAGTTGTGGGCGCCAGATTGTATCTCTTTGTATTAATGACTTGAAATTTTAGACTATTGAAATTTTACAAACTGTATTCACTGTTAATTTTAATTAATCCGTATTGCTGCTCATGTATTTCTTGGTGTGAGTGTGAAGTCCCTGTAAGGATGAGATGAAATCTCTCAGATCCTATAATCCACTGATGGGAGGGTTTTTTTATATGATGCCTTTCTTTCATACCCACCATCAGTGCCGCCGAGGGGGGATGGGGCGAGGGGGGAATGCCCTGGGGCCCGGCGAGTTTTAGGGTTCCGGACTGAGCAAGCAAATCAACTTTTGAAAATAATATATCAGCACGGGGGGGCCCTTGAAGCCCTGCCCAGGGGCCCGAAATTTCTGTCGGTGGGCCTGCCCACCATAGGAGGCTCGTGTAATGGACTTTGCACTAAATATTCCAAAACATTCAAGCGGGGACTATGACCATGAACTGGATAATCAATTGCCCCTCAACTGGAATCGAACCCGGGACCCTTATGTCAAATGCTTCACCACATGACCATCATTACCACATGTATTGCATGGTAGTGCACACATTTTAAAACAATTCAACAAAATCTATATAAATAAATTAGTTTCGATACTTAGGATTTCTTAATAGCACAAAGTCAACAAAATAGCACATACGTGCAGAATACCACATTCTGGATAAATTTGAAAATAGCATGCACCTGTATTGTTCAAAACATTTATATCAATGTCTATAAAAGAAAATAACACTAAACTCATTTTTTTGTTGATGGTATAAAATTAATTTATTATTTATTGTACAAAAATAGTTGTTTTTTTTTTGTTTTTTTGTATTGGCCCAATCTAATAAGTAGATGAACCAACGTATCAACAGCTTTGATAAAAAAAATACACATTCTGAAAAATATTTGTTAGTGATAAAAGAGAAAATTGCTTCAGAAGAACACATTGAAAAATATGTGTATTAAAAAAGGGGGAATTGAGATATTGAACTAAACACAAACTGTATTTAGGGGAACGCAGATATTGTATTAAAAACCTCAATTTTAAATATAGAATGCTATATATTAAAATGAGCTAAAAAAAACATAGATTTATATAAAAAATAAACACACACAAACACAAGACAAGTGATTAGCATGCCTGTGTATTGTCACAGGAACTATTTACAAGACAAATGATTAGCACGCCTGTGTATTGTCTCAGGAACTATTCACAAGACAAGTGATTAGCACGCCCGTGTATTGTCTCAGGAACTATTTACAAGACAAGTGATTCGCACGCCTGTATATTGTCTCAGGAACTATTTACAAGACAAGTGATTAGCATGTGTCACGGGTTGTGACTAATCTGTCGAAACCATTCCCTTTATTCCAACCCTTGACTTAATAGTACTAATAACATTTAGACGTATATTATACCCTGTATAATAGTATACGTTCCCGTTCTCAAGTTCTCCACCCTTTTTAACCCACCCCCGTAATTGCGTCATCTTGCAAGTGGTAAGCGGAACGGGGAAGAATAACTTTTCTCGGTGAACAGGGCAGCGGTTGACAGAAACACGTTACATTCCTCGCGGGATTCTCCCTGACCACTCGGCCCTGGTCAACTGCCGACAAAGGGATGGATGTCCAGTTACTCCTGTCTTTGTCGGTATGACGTACTTCTTCTTCCCCCCCCCTCCCCATCTAGGCTCCACCCCCTGATTTGACAGCAAAAGATGTTAATTGATTGGCCAAGGGTCACATGTAAGAAAATGTTTGAGTAACGTAAGATAGTTTTAACGAAATTCGACCGAGAGTCTGAATCGTGAGCGGGTCGACTATTCTGAGGAGAGAGTCGATTTGTGAGAGAAATTCGACCGAGAGTCGACTGATGTGTCTTTGATTGAGAGAAGTGAGAAAGAAATAGAAAGAGTGAGAGTTAACTAGCGATAACGCCATTGTTCCCCTTATTCATTTGATATTGGATTATTTTGCTGCAGTTTGGATTATCTTTGCTTATGATAAGTCACCAGATCCCTGTTATGGACTGGTGCCTTTGTATTAATAAAATATATCTTGGTGTTGTACACACGACTTGTTGAATTGATCATCGTCACTTGTTTTACGTTTAATTGCTGGTGAGACTGTGTGTGGTAGAAACACAAATACAAATACGGGTCATCATTGAGTCAGCCCTCATACTTTTAGCAACAAGCCAAGGATACCCTCATAGGGGTCCTCAACATCTGAGAGGATCGTTTCGGGATCGAACCACCACCTGCGTAGTATTCTGCAATAATCAGGCGTGGCCGACGAAGCTGATTCAACTATAGACTCGGGGGGCTTAATCTCTGCCACAATTCTTCAGTAGGCCAGTTCTTTATCAGACTCGGCCGGTTTAAAACGTGAGTGATAAACGCTACGTTCACTCACGTGCATCGTCGGACAGAAAACCAGAAGTTCACAAGTCTTCAGTAGGCCAGTCATTCATTGGACTCGGCCGTTTTGAAACGGGAGCAGTAAGTGCCACGCTTACTCACATCGTCCGAGGGAAAGTACAGACGAAGTCAACAAGACAGTTCAAGGAAAAGCCGGACTGTTATCGGCGAATAAATAACATTTAGACTTTAGACTTTATGCATGTGTGTAAGATTGTGTACGGTGGAAGATATTTCGTATTCTGTTGAAAGGAGGGAGGAAGCGTCAAGGTAAGCCATTTTAATACACTACTTTTGATTGTGATCATTTGTGAGTGCTCTGACTGTGTGTTAAGCTGCACGGCGAGCTTTATCTGGGTTAACCGTTACTCATCTTAGGCTCGTATTAACGTCACCAACCATGAAGTCTATGGAGGAGTACGTACAGTACTTCATAGGCTTGGGGTGCGATGTTAATACGGCCATAAAACACGCTAAAGGCGAAAGGGATAGTGTCACAAGCTGGCAAGTAGCCTATTGTGATGGCCGTTGTCTGTGAGGTAATCTAGGAACTGAGCCGAATGCGTGAGGTCAATAATTTATGTTTATGTGCAGCCACGTGACGAACAGATGCAGAAACTCAAGTCGGGTGCAAATATAATAACAAACACTGACTTTATTCAACGTAGATGTATATATGTATATATATATATATAGCTCTGAAAGGAGCTTTAGCTGTCTGCTACGTTACAATCTTCTAAACATGCGTATAAAAATATAGCTCTAAAAAGAGCTGTTTACAATCGGGAGTATAAAACAGACCCGTACGTGAAGGACCCCGCGTGGGGAATGAACCGTATGGTCTCCCGCAAGGGAATGAAGCTCGATTAGAAAATCTCTTCTCCTTATATACATTTAGGCCCATTAAACCCCTTTCTTTCCCACATCAATTCATGTCAGTGGTTAAACAAAGGTGGGGTTCTATAGAATACATTCAACTCCCGAGCGACCGGGCAGGGTACCTTATAAATGACCGGATACGGTCAGGTAAGATGCGTACTCAAACTGATCAGTTACGTCCAGAGATTCGCTTGGCCGTTGGTGGACATTAGACATTAAATTCGGAGCGCCAGGAGATGGACAGGGGGGAACAGGACACAATAGACATTAAATTCGGAGTGCCAGCAGGTGGACAGGGGGGAATACAGGAATGGCGTTTTCCCGCGTTCTATGACACGGCAATTATTTCGAGGGGGGGGTATAAAGGGTGAAAAAGTTAAGAGGGTGGGGGCGCTAGGCTTGAGAGGGAAGCAGAATCTGAACGTGCTAAGCATGAAGCAGAATCGGAACTGTGCTAAGCATGAAGCAGAATCTGAACGTGCTAAGCATGAAGCAGAATCTGAACGTGCTAAGCATGAAGCAGAATCTGAACGTGCTAAGCATGAAGCAGAAGCTGAACGTGCTAAGCATGAAGCAGAATCTGAACGTGCTAAGCATGAAGCAGAATCTGAACGTGCTAAGCATGAAGCAGAATCTGAACGTGCTAAGCATGAAGCAGAAGCTGAACGTGCTAAGCATGAAGCAGATAAAGAGGTAGAGTTAGCGAGAATAGCTGCCGATCTGGAGGCAGCTAAATTAGCATCCGAGGAGAGGGTGGCCCTAGCACGGTTAGAGAGGGAAGTGGGGCCTGCAAGCCCAACTCCAAGTAGTCAGACAACGACATCCTCCAAACCCAAACTCCCCAAACTTGACGAGACGGATAATATAGATGCCTACATTCGTAGGTTTGAAAGATACGCTCTGTCCGCGGGTTGGGAGAGACATGAGTGGGCCCCCTGCTTGACATCACTACTCACGGGACGGGCCCTGACGACGGCTACCCGTTTGACAGCTGACGAGTCAAATGACTTTGACTCACTGAAGGCTGCCCTCCTAAAGTCAAACGACTATATGGAGGAAAGCTTTAGACGTAAGTTTAGGGGGGCCCATTTAGAAAGAGGGGAGACCTACCCCCTATTTGGTGCACATCTAGCCGACCTCCTGACGAGGTGGGTTGAGCTCAGTGGGACGGAGCATAGCTTTGATGGCCTAATGGACCTCTTGCTCAGGGAGCAGTTGATGAACGGGGCCCCTAGTGGGTTACAGGTATTCCTAAAGGAGCGTAAGCCAGGGTCATGGGACGAAATGCTCGCCCTGGCGGAAAATTACAGGGAAGCTCGACACGGCAAGGGCCGCGAGTCTTCCATAAGTAGGGAAGGAGAGGTGGTTGAGGCCGAAAGGGCCCCAACAAGTGAGGTAGAGGACAGGAGGGAGGCTCCTAAAGATAGGGTGAGGGCCCCAGTAAACGGGAACAGGGTGTTCAGCCACGCGACTAATGCTAAGTCGGTGTGCTACACGTGCGGGGCCCCAGGGCACCGCTCTGTTTCATGTAAGCTGCAGAGAAATGCGCCCCTTGCTAGAGGGGTAGGGCCAATACCTATGGGGGCAGTAGTGGAAGTAGGAGCAGGGGAGAAAAACCTCCCAGTGATAGAGGGCCGCGTAAATGGCCTCAATGTTAAGGTCCTAAGGGACTCAGGTTGTTCAGGGGCCGCCGTGAAGGAGTCCCTGGTAGGAGAGGGAGCGATGACGGGTCGCTGGGCCCAATACAAATGTATTGACGGCACCGTTAGTGAGGCCCCAATAGCCACCGTCTATGTAGACTCTGACTACTATCGGGGCCCTTTAGAGGCTATGGTCCTCCCAAATCCAATAGTGGATTTAATTATTGGTAACATAAAGGGTGCCAAGGCCCCTTGGTCTAATCCAGTAGACCACAGGGACCATCATCATGCCGACGAGGTCAAGGGGCCCAGGCGTATTGACTCTAAGGAGAAGTTTAGGGGTCAAACCAAGCGCCCCAGGGGGTCGTGGTTTGATCATGTTAAGGGAGAATCCACGGGCCCAGTCAGGAGAGCGGGGAACCCATGGGGCTCTAAGTTGAAGGGTGAAGCTGGGGGGAAGGTAGAAGGGCATAAGGGCTCATGGTGTGACAGACGGAGCAGGGGAGGTAGACAGACAAAGACCCCGACGGTGGTTAAATTACGGACGGACAATTGTAGTAGAGACGATGATATGACGGGACAGATAACTCCTCAGGTTTTTGCCGGTCAGAGTAAACCTATTTTTAGACACCCCCCTAGGGCCACCAAGCATGTCACCTCTGAAGAGGGGCCACCTCGGAGACGATCCCTTTCTCCTGAAAGACTGTTTACAACACGACCCTCGAGTAGAAGTAGGCGCGGTAAAGCCGAGAGTGTAAACCATGAACTACGCGTAAACCACGGAGAATTTCCCAATGGGGAGGAGTCGGGCCCTAATAAAGCTAGGCTATATATCCCTCCAGGTAAAAGGGACATGTTGGGCGTGGGGGCAGATCTGAGTAGTCGGTGCCCAGCAAACCTCGTCGACAGCTGCATCTCGGTTTGAGCTCACTCACAAAGGGCCACTCTTAGAGAGGTTATTGGATGGCTTGCCTAGAGTGAGTGAATGTCGTGCGATTGCAGTTATGTCACTTATTATATTCATTTATGCATGGTTTCCTCTCTATTACAGGTTTAATGTTGTAACGCTGTTGTATCTATCAATGTAAAGTCATCCCTTCAAAGGGGGACTATCTTGTTTTAGCTATTCGTATATAGTAACCGCCTATGTAGGCTTACTAATACAATACATTTTGTTTTAAGTGTCACCTTTCGGCAGAAAGAGTGTTCACTATTTTTATCACTGGACCAATTTGTCTTGGCCAGACCTTATGTCCGGCTAGCACCATCATGCTATACGCCGTTGTAATTGTTTTGTTTTAATTTTGGGTTGTTTAAATATGTATGGTTTTACTCACTGACCCTATCCATTATGTTGTGGTCAGAGTTACTAAAATAAGTTTCCTTTTTGTGTTATTCCAATTTGACCCTCCATTTGTTTTGGGAATTTTCATATAAAGATATCTACAGGGTGATAAAGCACTTATGCTTATACGTAACCCCGGGTTAATTCGCCCTTTGTTCTAGTCCTGACGTATGAAAAAGACTCGATACTTTTATAATTTGTTCTATGTTATGTAACTGCCTCACCCTACTACGGTGTCGTCATCCCTATGGTTTCGATTAGGGGCGGAGGTGATGTCACGGGTTGTGACTAATCTGTCGAAACCATTCCCTTTATTCCAACCCTTGACTTAATAGTACTAATAACATTTAGACGTATATTATACCCTGTATAGTAGTATACGTTCCCGTTCTCAAGTTCTCCACCCTTTTTACCCCACCCGCGTAATTGCGTCATCTCGCAGGTGGTCAGCGGAACGGGGAAGAATAACTTTTCTCGGTGAACAGGGCAGCGGTTGACAGAAACACGTTACATTCCTCGCGGGATTCTCCCTGACCACTCGGCCCTGGTCAACTGCCGACAAAGGGATGGATGTCCAGTTACTCCTGTCTTTGTCGGTATGACGTACTTCTTCTTCCCCCCCTCCCCATCTATGCTCCACCCCCTGATTTGACAGCAAAAGATGTTAATTGATTGGCCAAGGGTCACGTGTAAGAAAATGTTTGAGTAACGTAAGATAGTTTTAACGAAATTTGACCGAGAGTCTGAATCGTGAGCGGGTCGACTATTCGACTGGGTGATCTCTGAGGAGAGAGTCGATTTGTGAGAGAAATTCGACCGAGAGTCGACTGATGTGTCTCTGATTGAGAGAAGTGAGAAAGAAATAGAAAGAGTGAGAGTTAACTAGCGATAACGTCATTGTTCCCCTTATTCAATTGATATTGGATTATATTGCTGTAGTTTGGATTATCTTTGCTTGTGATAAGTCACCAGATCCCTGTTACGGACTGGTGCCTTTGTATAAATAAAATATATCTTGGTGTTGTACACACGACTTGTTGAATTGATCATCGTCACTTGTTTTACGTTTAATTGCTGGTGAGACTGTGTGTGGTAGAAACACAAATACAAATACGGGTCATCATTGAGTCAGCCCTCATACTCTTAGCAACAAGCCAAGGATACCCTCATAGGGGCCCTCAACAGCTAGCCTGTGTATTGTCTCAGGAACTATTTACAAGACAAGTGATTAGCATGCCTGTGTATTGTCTCAGGAACTATTTACAAGACAAGTGATTAGCAGGCCTGTGTATTGTCTCAGGAACTATTTACAAGACAAGTGATTAGCATGCTTGTGTATTGTCTCAGGAACTACTTTACAAGACAAGTGATTAGCATGCCTGTGTATTGTCTCAGGAACTATTGTATATTTTTTTTTAAAAATTGCATTTATTTATTTTGGTAATAATTTTTTTTTAATCCAATGCTTGTGTTTTTCTATACTTGTGACGCCAGTGTGTTTCTTTTTCTTCTCGCTTCCTCATCCACATTTCTGCTCCTAGCTTTGCATCTGCGTCTACATAACCAGGCGAAACAGAAGACGCAAATGACAAGAACAACACCACAAATTACCATGAAGATAATAAATACATAATCATTTGCAACTGAAAAAAAAACAAGTTAAAGAATTTTATTCTTTAATTTAGTTACCATAGCCATAAACTAATAAGGCTAAATGTAATTTTAAAAATTCATATGTTTTTCACCCTCTCTTTCTTGGAGGGGAAAGAATAAAATAATTTTAACAGAAATGTAAATTATGTACGGCTAGCGAAACCCTTCATCTGCCAGCAAAAGCTAAAACGTTGGACAATATTGTTTAAATGTAATCTTACCAGTAACATACAGAGAGTTAGGCGAGAAGATGTGTAAAAAACAATGAACATACCTTTCCGTATATGTATCAAAGGCGTTGTAGAGTTTGGGGATACTGCGTTGTTATTTGTGGTGTCTGGCATAGTAGTACTTTCTGGTGGGGCTGTGACAGTTGATGAAGTTGTTACTTGTGGGGCTGTGACAGTGGATGACGTTGTTTCTGGTGGGGTGGAGACAGTGGATAACGTTGTTTCTGGCGGGGCTGTGACAGTAGATGACGTTGTTTCTGGGGGGTTGGAGACAGTGGATAACGTTGTTTCTGGTGGGGTTAAGACAGTGGATGACGTTGTTTCTGGTGGGGCTGTGAAAATGAATGACGTTGTTTCTGGTAGGGTGGAGACAGTGGATAACGTTGTATCTGGTGGGACTGTGAAAGTGAATGACGTTGTTTCTGGTGGGGTGGAGACAGTGGATAACGTTGTTTCTGGTGGGGTGGAGACAGTGGATAACGTTGCTTCTGGTGGGGTGGAGACAGTGGATAACGTTGTTTTTAGTGGGGCTGTGAAAGTGAATGACGTTGTTTCTGGTGGGGTGGAGACAGTGGATAACGTTGTTTCTGATGGATCTAAGAAAGTGGATGACGTTGTTTCTGATGGGGTGGTGACAGTAGATGACGTTGTTTCTGGTGGGGAGAAGACAGTGGATAACGTTGTTTCTGGTGGGGCTGTGAAATTGGATGACGTTGTTTCTGGTAGGGTTGAAAAAGTGGATGACGTGGCTTCTGGTGGGGCTGTGACAGTGGATGACGTTGTTACTGGTGGGGTTAAGACAGTGGATGACGTTGTTTCTGTTTGGGTGGAGACAGTGGATGACGTTGTTTCTGGTGGGGTGAAGACAGTGGATGACGTTGTTTCTGGTAGGGCTGTGACAGTGGATGACGTTGTTTCTGGTGGGGTGGAGACAGTGGATGACGTTGTTTCTGGTGGGGCTGTGACAGTGGATGACGATGTTTCTGGTGGGGTGGAGACAGTGGATGACGTTGTTTCTGGTGGGGCTGTGACATTGGATGACGTTGTGTCTGGTGGGCTGTAGACATTGGATGTAGTTGTTTCTGGTGGTGCTGTTACAGTGGATGAAGTTGTTTCTCGTGGAATGGTGACAGAGGATGACGTTGTTTCTGGTGGGGCTGTGAAAGTGGATGACGTTGTTTCTGTTGGTGCTGTGACTTTGAATGTAGTTGTTACTGGTGGGGCTGTGACAGTGGAGGTAGTTTTTACTGGTGGGGCTGTGACAGTGGATGACGTTGTTTCTGGTGGGGCTGTGAAAGTGGATGACGTTGTTTCTGGTGGGGCTGTGAAAGTGGATGTAGTTGTTACTGGTGGGGCTGTGACAGTGGATGACGTTGTTTCTGGTGGGGCTGTGACAGTGGATGTAGTTATTACTGGTGGGGCTGTGACAGTGGATGACGTTGTTTCTGGTGGGGCTGTGAAAGTGGATGACGTTGTTTCTGGTGGGGTGGATACAAAGGATGACTTACTTTCTGGTGGTTTGGAGACAGTAGATGACGTATTTGGTCTGGGAGTGGATACAGTGAATGTGTTTTTTTTAGGGGTGGATACAGTGGATGAAGTAAATTTTGGAGGGGTGGAGACAGTGGATGAGTGCATTTCGGATGCAGAAATCTCTTTCCCTTGTATCTTCTTCTCTGTTGAATTAAAGTTGATAAAACGCTATATATTTTAATACTTAATATGAATTATTAAGGATATGTTAATTTGAAATGGTTAAGTTGATAGCATTTGTAAAATGTGTCGATAATGTGAAAAAAATATTGCAATATCTTAAGCAATGTACAAAAGTAAGGTTGCCTTAAACCTGAAGAGCATTTGGGCTTTGGGACAGATTAACCCTTGTTATATATTTGTTACAGAAACCGAGGAAGAATGTATATTTTTTCGGTAACCATGGCATATAAAGGGTTTGTGTGGTTAGCACAACGCCCAGCATTCTTGTCTTTTCCCAACTAAAGTCAATTACCTACTTAATGCTGGGTGGAATCGGGGTGGTTCACCAGGATCTACAAAAAATACTTGAAGATTGAAACTTGGATCTTCACAAGTCGACAGACGAGCATTCTCTACTGTTCGGTCATTTTTTCCCCCTAGTAATGAATAAATATCTGCAAAAAAATATCATATCCTACGTGTGTGTGTTTGTGTGTGTTCGTGTGTGGGTGTTCGTGTGTAGGTGTGTAATTGTATGTGTGTATGTATGTGTGTGTGTGTGTGTATCTGTGTATATTTGTGTCTGTTAGCGGTGTGTGGGTTAGTGTGTGGAGGTATGGGGGTTTATTTGTGTGTGTATGTTAGTGTCTGTGTTTGCGTGTGTGTTTGTGCATTGATCTACTGTCCACGTTACTCTGCAGCGTTTTTCTGTTACCAAACACCTGATAAATAAATTCAAAAGGATAGTTTAAGCCCATCGAGCCCATGAACATACTTTTTTCCCCAGTGGTACCCCCAAAGCTATTTTACGCTTAGCTGTAGCAGGGCTGCAACAAGGGCACCACAATAAAATTATCTAAATAATTGTTTAAATCATCAATTTAGTTAGGAATTTTTCCAGGTGATATTTGGTGTAAAGTCCTCCAAGTCCACCCAGCTTTAAGTGGGTAAATGAATTTAGCTGGGGGAAGTAAATGCGACTGCGCGTGGTACCAACCACACATTACCTTCATATGTCTTGGTTACTGAAACTGGTGAATTCAGCACTTCATCTTCTCAGAAGAACCGTTAGTGCTAACGAAACTTATTTTGTCATCTTTCCACAAACTAATAATTTCTCATTAAGGACAGATTTATTGTTTGACTACTTACCTGTAAAATATACCTGTATAGCAAATTTTAGATCAGTTTTCTCCACGTTTCCTCTGAAAATAACCACTAATATATCACTCAGACTTTGCGTGGGTTCAAGAAGCCTATGACCACGAAAATCGGGCCTGTATAAATTATTGCTTGTTGAGTTTTGGGGTCCAAGAATTGTCAATGATGATTTCTGACACTCTAAGTCTCTGAACTCAAAAAGAACAGTGTTGAACCTAAACAACAAGGAATATAAACCGTATCTTCTTTCTTATGAAATGATGCCACTTATCCATACTAAAACTAAAAAATTTGAGTGAATTGATGGAAAAAAATGATTTTTTTAATAGTTTTTATTTATAATTTTATGTTAAAATGCTCTTTAAAAGGTAGGAAATATATATATATACTACTTTTGTATACCCAACCCTCTATATGGCCGCTCCATGTATGGCATTGCGCTATAACAGCTTTTTTAAATTACGGTACTTTCGACTTACGACCCATAATGTTTCGTTGCACTAACTATAGCGGGCCACAATGTTTCTTTACACAAAATATAGTGGGCCACAATGTTTCTTTACACGATCTATAGCGGACCACAATGTTTCTTTACACGACCTATAGCGGGCCACAATGTTTCTTTATACGACCTATAGCGGGCCACAATGTTTCTTTACACGACCTATAGCGGGCCACAATTATTCGTTACACGACCTATAGCGGACCACAATGTTTCGTTACACGACCTAAAGTGGACCACAATGTTTCTTTACACAACCTATAGCGGGCCACAATGTTTCGTTACACGACCTATAGCGGACCACAATGCTTTGTTACACGACCTATAGCGGACCACAATGCTTCATTACACGACCTATAGCGGACCACAATGTTTCGTTACACTAACTATAGCGGACCACAATGTTTCGTTACACGACCTATAGCGGGCCACAATGTTTCTTTACACGACCTATAGCGGACCACAATGTTTCGTTACACGACCTATAGCGGGCCACAATGTTTCTTTACACGACCTATAGCGGACCACAATGTTTCGTTACACGACCTATAGCGGACCACAATGTTTCGCTACACGACCTATAGTGGACCACAATGTTTCTTTACACGACCTATAGCGGGCCACAATGTTTTGTTACACGACCTCTCTCTCTCTCTTTGAACTCTCCCAGTAATCTGCGGGCTGAGACGTAGTCTCTTAGAGCCCGTGAGATCAGACTTGCTGTGTCTCTCAACATCTGGAGACTGCCATAGAGCCCGATGGCCAGCAAGCTTCCGGACTGGTCCACCCTGTGGTCCGCCAGTCCGGGGCACTCGAAAAGCAAATGATCTACGGTTTCCTCCACTTCCCTGCAGTATCTGCAAAGGGTGTCGACATTGGGCCTCAACCTCCCAAAGTACGCGCCAATAGGACAGTGCCCAGTACGGAACTGGGCAATTAGCGCCTGCTCGACACGCCTGAGCTTCCACCACGGGTCAGTTTTGGACGGCCGCTCTAGAAACTTCCGGACGTAGACTCCGTTTACCCCATGAGCCCAGCCCGAGAACCACTTCGATTGTCCAAAGAGGCAGATCATGGAACGTGCTGCCTCAAATGAGCTCTTTCTTGCACTCACGGGCAGCACTTGGGAATCTGTCGACTGGACTATTGCCTTGGCAATGCCGTCTGCCCTTTCATTTCCGGGCACGTCCGCATGCCCGGGAACCCATTGAAGGGTCACATGCACGTGGTGTTGGGACACAAGACCCTGTATTGCCATCAGCATGGCTTCCAGCAGAAGCGGCCATTCTCCTGTCCCTTTTACACCTTGGAGAACAGAGAGCGCGTCAGTGAGAATGACAATGTCCAGAGCAGGCAAAGTACCCTCACCAATTAACTCCCCTATGTGGTCCACTGCCTCAGTAATGGCTGTCATCTCTGCCTCGTAAGCACAGAGCGACCCACATAGGCCAGCATGGTCTTTCACAAAGCCAGTTTGTGGGAGCGTGATGTGGACCCCAAACGAGGCGCTTGTCCGGCCGTCTCTACTGGATACAGAGGCATCAGTATAGGCCAGTATAGCGTTCCCTGAATAGGTTCCAATCATCTCCATAGCCACATCCGTGATGGTTCGGCGATCCTTTGCGTTCCCTGCATTGGTTTCGACCAGGGTCGTGCGTACCTCGGGCATGTAGAAAGCCTCGCCAGGAGGGACCCTAGAGACTGTCTCTAGCATTAGGCGGTCAGTCGGCAGCCTGATCTCGGAGGCAAGTCTCACTGCGTGGTGCACGAAAGACTGCATCGAGAGCCGCTTCCTTTCCATCCAGCCATCGACCATCTCCCTTAGGACCGAGGTCTCCTCCTGCCGCTTAAACCGCTCATACGCGGTTATAACGGCCTGCTCTCTACGGATACCCAGAGGTGGCACATTTGCCATGATTTCCACCGCTGCTGTGAGTGCCGTTCGGAAAAGTGCCTGTGATCAGCCGGAGAGCCTGGTTTTGTACAACATCTAGGGCCTCTAAAGAGGACTTAGACCCATAGACCTGCACAACCTGGCTGTAATCTATCTGAGACCTTACTGCACCCATGTCCAGTGACCTCAGGACATCTGCTCGAGCCCCCCAGGACGTGCTCGCCAACTTCTTGCCAATATTCAGTCTATCAGAGGCGCAGCGGGCAACCTCCGAAAGATCTGTGCAGAGAGTAAGTTTTCTGTCAAGTGTAACTCCCAGGTACTTGGGCTTAGGTTCCAGAGCAAGAACTTCACCCTCTACCTCCAGTCTAAATGGTTCCTTAAGGATACTCGTGCCCATGGTAAACAGCGAGTAGACGGTCTTCGAGACGTTAATCTCTAGCCCCCACATCCTAGTATAACAGCCGACCGTAGTCAGGTCCTTCTGGAGTGCTCTCTCAAGGACTGAGGCACTCTTTCCGGTCTTCCAGATCGCTAAATCGTCGGCATACAGTAGGCTTTTACAACCCAAAAACTCAGGCAGGTCATTGATGAAAGCTAGGAACAATGTACAACTGAGGGCCGAGCCCTGTGGGAGACCCTGTTCGAGGGTCCGTTTCCTCGACACGCTGCTCCCAACACGTGTCGTGATAGTACGATTACTGAGGAAACTGCGTAACCAAATGTACATCTCAGCGGTGACACCCAACCGCTGTAGCTTCAACAATAGTCCTGGTCGCCAGACTCGATCGTAAGCCTGCCTGAGATCTAGGAAAACTACCGCCGTTGACTCAGCTTTCTGAAAGCCGTCGGCTATTGCTTGGACGAGAAGCGTGACCATGTCCATCGCACTCTTACCCCGCCGAAAGCCTCCTTGCTTTGGGGTAATGAGCCCTTTTTCCTCTAAGAACCACATCAACCTTCGGTTGACCATGCGTTCTGCTACTTTCCCAACACATGAAGTGAGGGAGATAGGACGGTAGCTTTCTGCTTGGTCAGTCTTTTTCCCTTTTTTAAGTACCGGTACTATGACAGCCTCCCTCCACCTCTGAGGGAGTTCTCCTGTCAACCACGTGCGATTGACAAACTGGAGAAGCTTTGCTTGTCCCGCTGCCCCGAGGTGTGTGATCATCTCATTACTGATCAAGTCACTGCCTGGGGCCTTTCTCATGCGACACTTCCTGACTGCGTATGCCAGTTCATTGGCAGAGAATGGGGCTCTGAACGTGTCTCGATTTTCCGTGCCAAACTCAGCCTGCTCTTTGACTCGTCGGACTTTATCCAGTGCCTTGGACAGTGTACTTTTCTTACTCGACTTGCTGACCTCTGCAAAGTGCTTGTTAAGCACTTCGGCCTTCTTGCTATCGCTAGCTGTCAGGCCTGAGTCCGTTTGCAACGGGGCGCCAGTTCTGATCGTCCCAGCCTGGGTCAAGTCTTTCAGTAATTTCCACGTCTTTTGGCTCTCCCTCAGATCCAACTTCTTGCATGTATCAGTCCATTTCTGCTTTTTGGCCTCAGCAGACGCCTTTTTTACTTGCTCAGTTAGTTTATTGTACTCACGGCGCGCCTCAGCCGTTTTCAATCGACAAGCTTTCTTACGAGCGGCTTGTCTTTGCCGAACTAACCTTGCAAGGGCAGTAGTCCAAAATGGTCTGAACTTACGTTTCGGAAGGCTCTTTGGGATCGTCCTACGTGCGGCACCTAAGATCGCTTCAGTGATCTCCTTGTAAACAGCGTCGACTGATCCACACTCGGTATCTACCCTCTCCAAGGCAGCGTCAGCTGCAGCCTTGAAGGCGTCCCAATTTGCTTTTGAATAAACCCAGCACCTGTGCTTAGCTCCTGGGTTTCTCTCAGGTGGAGGAATATCCACTGAGACGAGAACGGGTTTATGATCACTACCGACGCAATCTAGCACGCGGAAAGAGGTGTTACAGGCCAGATCAGCCGAGATGAGTGTTAAGTCGGGTCTCGTTTCGCTCCCACTCGCACCGTGCAGCAAGGTGGGTACAGACTCATGGTCCTGCAACCTAACTAAATTTGTAATATTACAAATCTCCTCAATCCTCCGGCCAGCCGCATCAGTGCGTTCATACCCCCAAGCCGGAGACATGGCGTTGAAATCACCACATACGAAGGTGCCAAGCAGAGTATCCTCAGCTGTTATTAGACTGAGCTCCGTCTTGGGGGGATTGTACACGTTGACACAATGGTACTTCCTCCCATCCTTATAAACATCCACCGCAAGCGTATCCGTTTTTCCGCGTGGACCGTGGGCGCTGCTCGGCTGAGCATTTAGCGTATTTCTGACCAGGGTCACCAATCCCCTGCAGTTCTTACACCCACAACGGAAGCACGAATAGCCAGTGATGTGGACCGTCCTAAGTCCAAGGATGCACTCTTGTAACATTGCAACATCCACGTCATTCTCGTTCAAAAGTTTTGCGACTTCTAGGCTCTTGGGGATGAGACCCCAGACATTCAGGTGGACAATCCTGAATTGAGCCTTACCAGAGCGTTTCCCAAGTCTTCGCTTGTCAGTTGTGATGCCGGCCACCTCAGGCGGGGAGCTTTCGGCTACACCCGGTAACAGTGACCTGCTCTCCTCAACTTTCGGCTTCCCGCTGACAGAGCAATCAGCGTTTATCGCCGAGGGCTGGGCTTGACAGTTCCCAGTC
Organism: Bulinus truncatus; assembly: GCA_021962125.1. Taxonomy (NCBI): domain Eukaryota; kingdom Metazoa; phylum Mollusca; class Gastropoda; family Planorbidae; genus Bulinus; species Bulinus truncatus. Next base: position 534,401 of record JAGDYQ010000220.1, read on the forward strand.
TCTTTTGTCTCGCCGGGCACCATAGGCGGGGAGCTTTCGGCTACACCCGTTGGCAGTGCCCTGCCTATGTCAGTCTTGGTGCCGGCCACCTCAGGCGGGGAGCTTTCGGCTACACCCGGTAACAGTGACCTGCGGTCCATGACTTTCGGCTTCCCGCTGACAGAGCAATCAGCGTTTATCGCCGAGGGCTGGGCTTGACAGTTCCCAGTCTCTTTCGTCGCGCAGGGCGGGGCTCGGCGCGTAGCCTCTCCCCTCTCTGTCACCCTGCCAGAGTCGGTTTCTGTGCTGTCGGGGTGCACCTCGGGGGTGCGCACAGTGACTGGGTTGCCCTTGGTAGGGTTTCCCAGGGGTAGAGGCCGACAACCTTCCGCCCTATAACTCATTCTCCCGCCGGGTACCAGCGGCGGAGCAAGCCATCTGTCCAGCCCCGTTAACGGTACCCTGCTGGTCGTTTTGGTCGGTTTTCCGCTGGAAGAGCAGCCAGCGTTACCCGAGGACTGGGCTCGACCTGCCACAGCCACTTTTGGGGGTCTGCCTCCCCCTCGTCTCCGCGTGGTCGTACGTTCTGGTTTCGTGCCGACAGAGCAGTCAACACTAGCCAGGGGCCGGGCTCGACCTGCCTCAACCTCTAGTGAGGGTGTGCGAATTCCCTCGCAGCGCCGTTCAGCGGTCACTCGTGCCTGGGTCAAGTTGACAGAGCAGTCAACTGTTCTCAGGGGCCTTGCCTGACCTAGCTTGGCCTTCTCCTGTGATGGGACGCGACTCCCATTTCTTCGCTTAACAGACGGTGGACACTCAGTGCCTTCGATCCGTCTTAGTGGTTCTCGTGCTGAGCCGAAAGTAGCAATTTTTTCGGTGCCAGACCTTTCAGCCGAAGTCGTGGCACCGGGGCGAGTAGTCGAACTTTTTTCGATGGCGGCCCTACCGCCCCCTAACCATCCATCGAGGCATGTTTGGGTGCTGCCCAGACCCGCTTTTTTCCTTTCCTTATCCTTTTCCATTTGCTTTTCGGGTGCCCCAGGGAGGGGCGGATTGGGTGGTCTGACAAATAAGCAGAGCAGCTCAGTTGCCTCCCTTGCCTCGACCCAGGTTAAACCAGTGCCGGGGCGTGCCTACCGCCGGACATGTCTGATCTCTCGGAATGAGAGTGGGTTGGCGTACCTTTTTCCTCGAAACCCCGATCTGCCATCGAGGGGCTGGCTCCGTGCAATACCAGCGTTCGGTCACAGTATCGAGTACACCAGGGTTCACTTCCCGCGCTCGTCCTGCAGCGGGGGAGCGTTTAACAGTTCCCTTGCGGGCTTCCCACCACCATTCACCTAAGAGCGTTCAGGTGCCCTCCAGAGCGGGGTGGGCTGGTGGCGTAGGTAGCGGCATTACCTAAGAGACACTTTTAGATTTCGCGTTGTTCCTTGAGCAGGGAGCTTCCCAGAGCAGGGAGGCCCAACGTTACTTTCTATTTGGATCACCAAATAACGGTCAATTTTTGACAGTCTTTATTGTCTTCTGTCAGACATGAGGCCGACCAACACCTAGGGATGACCTCAGCCCCCCATAGTGCCGGCCGGGTGTGGATCTCAGGAAGTATCCTCCAGACGAACAGCCCCGACCAGCCACGCGTACTGTAGAGGTCCGATGCGATTGACCCACGTCAGAGACGATGCCGCCAAGTTTCGTTTTGCGAGCCCTTACCCGTTCCTAGGGTTTGGGTTTTTCGAGACTAATAGTCGAGGGTTCCGCGCCGTACGGATCTCGTTCTTACGTAACCTTCACGTTCAGTGTCATGTTATGGTCCGAAACGGCTCAAGGCCCCCCCAAGAGTAGAGGGTCGTGAAACCGCTTCTCAAGAGTCCTCGCGTTCCAGTACTGGGAAGCCGGGGGTACCGGCCACGCACAGTCGTGGTACGCTTTTCGCAGTTTTGCACTTTCGTGCTCCCAGATTAGCCGTTAGCCCAGAGCAAGGCTACCGTTGTCCGCCCGGACCGCTAGGAGGTTCTGGGTTTTAAGGGCCACCTGGGGAAAGTTGTCGAGAGCAACACATCCCAGCCAAGACACACAAGACGTAAAGGCGCTGGCGTCTCCTGCCCACATGCACTAGGACCGATGGCAAGTAATGTTAACCATTGGCGACATGCACGGGGAGGGGTCCGACGCTCTCTTTGAACTCTCTTATGTTTAACGAACCGAGACTGGGTCCCTTAGGGCTTGTGAAATGAAACAAGCTGTGTCTCTCAACATCTGGAGACTGCCATAGAGCCCGATGGCCAGCGAGTTTCCCGACTCGTCCAGTCTGAAAGCCTCTAGACGTGGACACTCATTTAGCAAGTGATCTAGCGTTTCCTCGTCCTCACCGCAATGTCGACAACGTGAGTCGTGTTCAGGTCTCATACTCCCAAAGTAGGCCCCTATCGGACAATGCCCAGTACGGAACTGAGCTATCAGTGCCTGTTCGTCTCTTCGAAGCCTCCACCACGGGTCGGATTTAGAAGGTCGCTCCATATTCCTTCTTACCTCTCGCCCTGTGGTTCCTCTTTCCCAGATCGAAAGCCATACAGTTTGTTCAAGGGTGCGTAACTTGGCGATGATGGACTCATAGGAGGCCCCATATGCAGTTTGCGATAAACTCCCAGAGGAGTCCATTCGTGTACCAGACTTTGCTAGGCCATCGGCCCTCTCGTTCCCGGGTAGGCCTGCGTGGCCCGGGATCCACTGTAGCGTCACTGCTACCCTGCGCTTTGTCATGAGTTGTTGGATGGCCTCCACCATGGCCTCCAGGCGTTGCGGCCATTCCCCTCGCCCCACTATGGCTTGGAGAACAGACTTAGAATCCGTCAGGATGACGACTTCCGACGGCGGAATCACCCCATCCTCGATTCTCTTGTCAATGTGCGCCACCGCCTCTTTTATGTTCTCATCTCTGCTTCTGCTGCACAGAGAAATCCACATGGCCCTGCAACGTCCTCCATGAACCCTGTCTCGTGGTGGGCGATGTGAGCACCGTATCCGGACTTATCTTCGCCATCCACACCCGTGACCACGGAGCCATCGGTGTAGGCTAGGATCGCCCCTTCTCGATAGGACTCGATTGTCTTTCTAGCTGCCTCTTGCAGCGTCTCTAGCTGGCTGCTTTTCTTTACTTTGGTATCGATCAGACTCGTGCGTACCTCAGGCATGTGGGACTCCATGCCAGGTGGAGACCGGGAGTGGGTCTTCAAACCTTCTCGTTCAGTCGGAAGCTTTGCGTCCTCCGTCAGCTTCGTTGCACAGTGCATGAATGACTTCATCGTAAGCCTCTTTCCTTCCTTCCAGTTATCGACCAGTTCCCTGTGGACAGTGGTCTCCTCCAACCGTTTGAACCTCTCGAAAGTGGTCAGGACGGCTCTGTCCCTGCGTGTATTGTGAGGTGCTACATTTGCCATGATTTCTACCGCGGCGGTAGGCGTTGTCCGAAGTGTGCCAGTTATTAGGCGAAGAGCTTGGTTCTGCACTTTGTCCAGGACCTCTAGTGACGATCGAGACCCGTACACTTGTGCTACCATGCTGTAATCGATCTGAGATCGGACTGCACCCATGTACAGTGACCTCAAGACATTTGCCCTCGCTCCCCAGGACGTGCTCGCCATCTTCTTCACCATGTTTAGACTCTCAGAGGCCTTCCTAGATACCTCAGAGATGTGCGCGCATAGGGTCAGTTTTCTGTCCAGTGTGACCCCCAAATACTTTGGCTTGTCTTCCCTTTCTATTGTCTCTCCGTCAACTTTCAGTCGAAATGGCTCTCCAAGGATTTTGGTACCTAGTGTGAAGAGAGTATGGACCGTTTTTGAACAATTTATTTCTAGGCCCCACAGCCTAGAGTAGCAGCTAACTGAAGCCAGGTCTTTCTGGAGTGCTTTCTGAAGTACAGAGGCACTCCTTCCAGTCTTCCATATCGTGAGGTCATCCGCATACAGTAGGCTTTCACATCCTAGACAGTTCGGCAAGTCGTTGATGAAGGCCAGGAACAATGTACAACTCAGGGCAGAGCCCTGAGGTAGTCCTTGCTCTAACGTTCTTTTCCTCGACACGCTGCTCCCAATGCGCGTCATGATAGTACGATTACTGAGGAAACTTCGCAACCATGTGTACATTTCAGCGCCGACACCTGAACGCTGTAGCTTCAACAACAATCCCTGCCGCCAGACCCGGTCGTAGGCCTTTTTAAAGTCTAGGAAAACTACCGCTGTGGACTCACCTCTCTGGAAGCCGTCAGCTACTTTTTGGCATAATACCGTGACTTGGTCCATAGCACTCCTGCCTCTTCTGAAACCACCCTGACGAGGCTTAATCAATCCTTTCTCCTCAAAGAACCACATCAACCTTCTGTCAACCATTCTCTCAGCTACTTTCCCAGCACAGGAAGTGAGGGAAATGGGCCTGTAGCTTTCCACAGAGCTTGCGCTCTTACCTTTCTTTAGTATTGGCACTATGACAGCCTCCCGCCACCTGTTCGGGAGGTCCCCGGTTATCCATGTCCGGTTGACGAACTCGAGGAATTTGCTCCGTGCTCTGGTGCCTAAGTGACTGATCATCTCGTTACTGATTCCATCACTCCCAGGAGCTTTGCCTAGTTTGCACTGTCTGATAGCATGATTCAGTTCGCTGGACGAGAATGGGAACTCGAACGTTTCTCGATTTTCACCTTTTTTGCCGACTCTTTCTCCGGTGCGACGGACTTTGTCCAAGGCCTTCGACCACGTACTCTTCTTGTTTGACTTCCCTACTCCTGCAAAGTGCTTGTTCAGCACTTCGGCCTTTTTGTCATCGCTGACAATCGACCCTGAGCCCTTTTGCAGTGGGGCGGGACACCTAACCGCTCCCGAGTTTGAGAGATCACTCAATAATTTCCATGCTTTCCGACCTTCCTTCAGATCTAGCTTAGCGCATATATCCGACCATTTCTGCCGTTTGGCTTCGGCAGCCGCCCTTTTAACCGTTTCCGACAATCGATTGTACTCTCGGCGGGCTTCCGCCGTTTTCCTCCTGGTGACTCTTCTGCGGGCCACCTGTCTCTGTCTCACTAACCTGGCTAGGGCTGTAGTCCAGAATGGTCTGAACTTTTGCTTCGCATATGTCCTCGGGATCGTCCTTCGCGCAACTCCCAGAATTGCATTTACCAGCTTCTCGTAACAAGCGTCGATGGTATCCGCGTTCACATCTACCCTCTCCAGGGCAGCGTCCGTAGCTGCCTTGAAGGCGTCCCAATTTGCTTTTGCATATACCCAGTGCCTCTGAGTCGGCCCAGGGAGTTTCCCAACCGGAGCGAACACGGTCGAGACGAGAACGGGCTTATGATCACTTCCGACACAGTCGAGCACTTGGAAAGAGGTGGCGTCTATAATGTCTGCCGAGACCAACGTTAGGTCTGGCCTGGTCTCGCTACCATTGCTGATGTGAAGCAGCGTTGATGGAGATTCATGGTCCTGTAATCGTATCAAATTTGTGCTGTTACAAATTTCCTCTACCTTATGCCCAGCCGCGTCAGTGCGTTCATAACCCCAGGCGGGTGACATGGCGTTAAAGTCTCCAGCTACAATAGTGCCCGTCAAAGACTCGGCAATCCTTATGCCCAGCTCTGACTTGGGAGGATTGTACACATTCACGCATGTATACTTTCTCCCATCCTTGTGGATTTCCAAAGTTAGGATGTCCGTCTTCCCGAAGCCTGTAGGCGAAACCCCTGGCATTGCAGATAATGAGTTTCGGACAAGGGTGACAAGCCCTTGGCACTTTGTGCATCTACAGCGGTAAGCGGAGTACCCGGTTATGGTGCAGTTTCTATTCCCAAGGAGACATGGCGACGTCCACATCATTCTCATGCAGCATTTTGGAAACTTCGAGACTCTTGGGGATAAGGCCCCGTACATTCAGGTGGACAACCTTGAATTGAGTCATGCTCGCGCGTTTTCCCGATCTGAGCTTCTCTGAACTTTTGCCTTCGGCTAGGTTCAGGGGTTGCCCTTGGCTTGCAACCGCTTTTGCTTCCCGGCCTGCTCCGGGGGGCGTGTTTATCGGGTCCTTGCTGACAGAGCAATCAGAGGTGCCCAATGGCTGAGTTCGCCCCGGTTCAGCCGCCGTTGTTCTCACCAAGCTTTCGCCGATAGAGCAGTCAGCTAGGCCTGGGGGGTTTGATTGACTTGGGCCAACAGAGCAGCCGGCCTTTGTCGTTCTCACCCTAGCGAAGAAGTCCGTTATTCTCGCGTTTCCGTTATTCCTGGGGGGAACGTCCGCTTTTTTCGAACCCCTGCTTCCCCCCTGTTGCATGGGGAACGAGGACTGCAGATGCCCATTTTTCGAAGCCGGCGCTGCCTCCCGAACACCGGTCAACGGAGCCTGTTTGGGTCTGCTCATACCCGGGGTATTTCGATTAGCTGTGACTTTCATATTTGTTTTGGTGCCCCAACGGGGGGCGTTCTGGTGGGTCTGCCATGGGCTTATCGTTTAACTAGCTCTGTTGCTAGTTGAGACATTGGTTATCGCGGTTTGAGGGCCTGCACCCGGGCTCCTCGTGCCTAGTCTCTGGAGGGCTCTCCTCCGTGTATTGCCACAATTCTTCGCCTGTTCGAGTCTTTTGTGGGGGCTTTGAGCTCGCCCCCCCTTACCTACAGATGTTTTCGGTTCGGGGTTCTGAGGGCTGGGCCTTCCCGGGCCCGCGCCATTTGGTATGTCCAGTATGACCCTGATGGGATGGTCCATTATCGCCTTTTCGCACTTTTAAACTGTATGACTTTCGTTCTGGGAAAGGGTAACTCTACACTGATCCTGGGCCCCTTCTCCGCTGCCCAGGACCAGGGCGACAAGCATATGTGGCATGCGTTTATCACTTCCATTATGGTGTCCCCAGTGGGGACGAGTTGGGTATCTGACAGTAGAGCAGTGGCTCGGGTGCCACCAACGTATGACTTGGGCCAAGCGGGGCCCGCTACCATCGGACTGATATTTCATTTCAATATGTTTGAGAGTGGTTTGGCATAGCTTTTTCTTCGAAGCCCCGATCTGCCTTCGAGGGGTAGTGCTTTGTGCAATGCACAGCGTTCGGTAACAGTATCGTCTACACCGGGACTCACTTCCCGTGCTCGTCTTGCTACGGGGTGCTTTCGCAGTTTCCTTCTCTTTCGGACTCACTCTCAGCTTGGCCGATAACCCTAAGAGCTAGGTTATCGTTTCCACCCGGACCGCGAGGAGGTGCTGAGTTTTAAGGGCCTTAGGGCAACACAGACGTATTTCAGAGTCCGACGCTCTCTCTCTTTGAACTCTCTCAGTTTTATCTGCGGGCTGAGACTTAGTCTCTTAGAGCCCGTGAGATCAGACTTGCTGTGTCTCTCAACATCTGGAGACTGCCATAGAGCCCGATGGCCAGCAAGCTTCCGGACTGGTCCACCCTGTGGTCCGCCAGTCCGGGGCACTCGAAAAGCAAATGATCTACGGTTTCCTCCACTTCCCTGCAGTGTCTGCAAAGGGTGTCGCTATTGGGCCTCAACCTCCCAAAGTACGCGCCAATAGGACAGTGCCCAGTACGGAACTGGGCAATTAGCGCCTGCTCGACACGCCTAAGCTTCCACCACGGGTCAGTTTTGGACGGCCGCTCTAGGACTTGCCGGATCTTAAGTCCGTTCACCCCATGAGCCCAGCCCGAGAACCACTTCGATTGTCCAAAGAGGCAGATCATGGAACGTGCTGCCTCAAATGAGCTCTTTCTTGCACTCACGGGCAGCACTTGGGAATCTGTCGACTGGACTATTGCCTTGGCAATGCCGACGCTCTCTTTGAACTCTCTCTTATGTTTAACGAACCGAGACTGGGTCCCTTAGGGCTCGTGAAATGAAACAAGCTGTGTCTCTCAACATCTGGAGACTGCCATAGAGCCCGATGGCCAGCGAGTTTCCCGACTCGTCCAGTCTGAAAGCCTCCAGACGTGGACACTCATATAGCAAATGACCCACCGTTTCCTCTTCCTCACCGCAATGTCGACAACGTGAGTCGTATTCAGGTCTCATGCCCCCAAAGTAGGCGCCAATCGGACAATGCCCAGTGCGGAACTGGGCTATCAGTGCCTGTTCGTCTCTTCGAAGCCTCCACCACGGGTCGGATTTAGAAGGTCGCTCCATATTCCTTCTTACCTCTCGCCCTGTGGTTCCTCTTTCCCAGATCGAAAGCCATACAGTTTGTTCAAGGGTGCGTAACTTGGCGATGATGGACTCATAGGAGGCCCCATATGCAGTTTGCGATAAACTCCCAGAGGAGTCCATTCGTGTACCAGACTTTGCTAGGCCATCGGCCCTCTCGTTCCCGGGTAGGCCTGCGTGGCCCGGGATCCACTGTAGCGTCACTGCTACCCTGCGCTTTGTCATGAGTTGTTGGATGGCCTCCACCATGGCCTCCAGGCGTTGCGGCCATTCCCCTCGCCCCACTATGGCTTGGAGAACAGACTTAGAATCCGTCAGGATGACGACTTCCGACGGCGGAATCACCCCATCCTCGATTCTCTTGTCAATGTGCGCCACCGCCTCTTTTATGTTCTCATCTCTGCTTCTGCTGCACAGAGAAATCCACATGGCCCTGCAACGTCCTCCATGAACCCTGTCTCGTGGTGGGCGATGTGAGCACCGTATCCGGACTTATCTTTGCCATCCACACCCGTGACCACGGAGCCATCGGTGTAGGCTAGGATCGCCCCTTCTCGATAGGACTCGATTGTCTTTCTAGCTGCCTCTTGCAGCGTCTCTAGCTGGCTGCTTTTCTTTACTTTGGTATCGATCAGACTCGTGCGTACCTCAGGCATGTGGGACTCCATGCCAGGTGGAGACCGGGAGTGGGTCTTCAAACCTTCTCGTTCAGTCGGAAGCTTTGCGTCCTCCGTCAGCTTCGTTGCACAGTGCATGAATGACTTCATCGTAAGCCTCTTTCCTTCCTTCCAGTTATCGACCAGTTCCCTGTGGACAGTGGTCTCCTCCAACCGTTTGAACCTCTCGAAAGTGGTCAGGACGGCTCTGTCCCTGCGTGTATTGTGAGGTGCTACATTTGCCATGATTTCTACCGCGGCGGTAGGCGTTGTCCGAAGTGTGCCAGTTATTAGGCGAAGAGCTTGGTTCTGCACTTTGTCCAGGACCTCTAGTGACGATCGAGACCCGTACACTTGTGCTACCATGCTGTAATCGATCTGAGATCGGACTGCACCCATGTACAGTGACCTCAAGACATTTGCCCTCGCTCCCCAGGACGTGCTCGCCATCTTCTTCACCATGTTTAGACTCTCAGAGGCCTTCCTAGATACCTCAGAGATGTGCGCGCATAGGGTCAGTTTTCTGTCCAGTGTGACCCCCAAATACTTTGGCTTGTCTTCCCTTTCTATTGTCTCTCCGTCAACTTTCAGTCGAAATGGCTCTCCAAGGATTTTGGTACCTAGTGTGAAGAGAGTATGGACCGTTTTTGAACAATTTATTTCTAGGCCCCACAGCCTAGAGTAGCAGCTAACTGAAGCCAGGTCTTTCTGGAGTGCTTTCTGAAGTACAGAGGCACTCCTTCCAGTCTTCCATATCGTGAGGTCATCCGCATACAGTAGGCTTTCACATCCTGACAGTTCGGCAAGTCGTTGATGAAGGCCAGGAACAATGTACAACTTCAGGGCAGAGCCCTGAGGTAGTCCTTGCTCTAACGTTCTTTTCCTCGACACGCTGCTCCCAATGCGCGTCATGATAGTACGATTACTGAGGAAACTTCGCAACCATGTGTACATTTCAGCGCCGACACCTGAACGCTGTAGCTTCAACAACAATCCCTGCCGCCAGACCCGGTCGTAGGCCTTTTTAAAGTCTAGGAAAACTACCGCTGTGGACTCACCTCTCTGGAAGCCGTCAGCTACTTTTTGGCATAATACCGTGACTTGGTCCATAGCACTCCTGCCTCTTCTGAAACCACCCTGACGAGGCTTAATCAATCCTTTCTCCTCAAAGAACCACATCAACCTTCTGTCAACCATTCTCTCAGCTACTTTCCCAGCACAGGAAGTGAGGGAAATGGGCTTGAAGCTTTCACTGAGCTTGCGCTCTTACCTTTCTTTAGTATTGGCACTATGACAGCCTCCCGCCACCTGTTCGGGAGGTCCCCGGTTATCCATGTCCGGTTGACGAACTCGAGGAATTTGCTCCGTGCTCTGGTGCCTAAGTGACTGATCATCTCGTTACTGATTCCATCACTCCCAGGAGCTTTGCCTAGTTTGCACTGTCTGATAGCATGATTCAGTTCGCTGGACGAGAATGGGAACTCGAACGTTTCTCGATTTTCACCTTTTTTGCCGACTCTTTCTCCGGTGCGACGGACTTTGTCCAAGGCCTTCGACCACGTACTCTTCTTGTTTGACTTCCCTACTCCTGCAAAGTGCTTGTTCAGCACTTCGGCCTTTTTGTCATCGCTGACAATCGACCTGAGCCCTTTGCAGTGGGGCGGGACACCTAACCGCTCCCGAGTTTGAGAGATCACTCAATAATTTCCATGCTTTCCGACCTTCCTTCAGATCTAGCTTAGCGCATATATCCGACCATTTCTGCCGTTTGGCTTCGGCAGCCGCCCTTTTAACCGTTTCCGACAATCGATTGTACTCTCGGCGGGCTTCCGCCGTTTTCCTCCCTGGGTGACTCTTCTGCGGGCCACCTGTCTCAGTCTCACTAGCTTGGCTAGGGCTGTAGTCCAGAATGGTCTGAACTTTTGCTTCGCATATGTCCTCGGGATCGTCCTTCGCGCAACTCCCAGAATTGCATTTACCAGCTTCTCGTAACAAGCGTCGATGGTATCCGCGTTCACATCTACCCTCTCCAGGGCAGCGTCCGTAGCTGCCTTGAAGGCGTCCCAATTTGCTTTTGCATATACCCAGTGCCTCTGAGTCGGCCCAGGGAGTTTCCCAACCGGAGCGAACACGGTCGAGACGAGAACGGGCTTATGATCACTTCCGACACAGTCGAGCACTTGGAAAGAGGTGGCGTCTATAATGTCTGCCGAGACCAACGTTAGGTCTGGCCTGGTCTCGCTACCATTGCTGATGTGAAGCAGCGTTGATGGAGATTCATGGTCCTGTAATCGTATCAAATTTGTGCTGTTACAAATTTCCTCTACCTTATGCCCAGCCGCGTCAGTGCGTTCATAACCCCAGGCGGGTGACATGGCGTTAAAGTCTCCAGCTACAATAGTGCCCGTCAAAGACTCGGCAATCCTTATGCCCAGCTCTGACTTGGGAGGATTGTACACATTCACGCATGTATACTTTCTCCCATCCTTGTGGATTTCCAAAGTTAGGATGTCCGTCTTCCCGAAGCCTGTAGGCGAAACCCCTGGCATTGCAGATAATGAGTTTCGGACAAGGGTGACAAGCCCTTGGCACTTTGTGCATCTACAGCGGTAAGCGGAGTACCCGGTTATGGTGCAGTTTCTATTCCCAAGGAGACATTCTTGCAACATGGCGACGTCCACATCATTCTCATGCAGCATTTTGGAAACTTCGAGACTCTTGGGGATAAGGCCCCGTACATTCAGGTGGACAACCTTGAATTGAGTCATGCTCGCGCGTTTTCCCGATCTGAGCTTCTCTGAACTTTTGCCTTCGGCTAGGTTCAGGGGTTGCCCTTGGCTTGCAACCGCTTTTGCTTCCCGGCCTGCTCCGGGGGGCGTGTTTATCGGGTCCTTGCTGACAGAGCAATCAGAGGTGCCCAATGGCTGAGTTCGCCCCGGTTCAGCCGCCGTTGTTCTCACCAAGCTTTCGCCGATAGAGCAGTCAGCTAGGCCTGGGGGTTTGATTGACTTGGGCCAACAGAGCAGCCGGCCTTTGTCGTTCTCACCCTAGCCCGAAGAAGTCCGTTATTCTCGCGTTTCCGTTATTCCTGGGGGGAACGTCCGCTTTTTCGAACCCCTGCTTCCCCCTGTTGCATGGGGAACGAGGACTGCAGATGCCCATTTTTCGAAGCCGGCGCTGCCTCCTGAACACCGGTCAACGGAGCCTGTTTTGGGTCTGCTCATACCCTGGGTATTTCGATTAGCTGTGACTTTCATATTTGTTTTGGGTGCCCCAACGGGGGGCGTTCTGGTGGGTCTGCCATGGGCTTATCGTTTAACTAGCTCTGTTGCTAGTTGAGACATTGGTTATCGCGGTTTGAGGGCCTGCACCCGGGCTCCTCGTGCCTAGTCTCTGGAGGGCTCTCCTCCGTGTATTGCCACAATTCTTCGCCTGTTCGAGTCTTTTGTGGGGGCTTTGAGCTCGCCCCCCCTTACCTACAGATGTTTTCGGTTCGGGGTTCTGAGGGCTGGGCCTTCCCGGGCCCGCGCCATTTGGTATGTCCAGTATGACCCTGATGGGATGGTCCATTATCGCCTTTTCGCACTTTTAAACTGTATGACTTTCGTTCTGGGAAAGGGTAACTCTACACTGATCCTGGGCCCCTTCTCCACTGCCCAGGACCAGGGCGACAAGCATATGTGGCATGCGTTTATCACTTCCATTATGGTGTCCCCAGTGGGGACGAGTTGGGTATCTGACAGTAGAGCAGTGGCTCGGGTGCCACCAACATATGACTTGGGCCAAGCGGGGCCCGCTACCATCGGACTGATATTTCATTTCAATATGTTTGAGAGTGGTTTGGCATAGCTTTTTCTTCGAAGCCCCGATCTGCCTTCGAGGGGTAGTGCTTTGTGCAATGCACAGCGTTCGGTAACAGTATCGTCTACACCGGGGCTCACTTCCCGTGCTCGTCTTGCTACGGGGTGCTTTCGCAGTTTCCTTCTCTTTCGGACTCATTCTCAGCTTGGCCGATAACCCTAAGAGCTAGGTTATCGTTTCCACCCGGACCGCGAGGAGGTGCTGAGTTTTAAGGGCCTTAGGGCAACACAGACGTATTTCAAAGTCCGACGCTCTCTCTCTCTCTTTGAACTCTCTCAGTTTTATCTGCGGGCTGAGACTTAGTCTCTTAGAGCCCGTGAGATCAGACCTGCTGTGTCTCTCAACATCTGGAGACTGCCATAGAGCCCGATGGCCAGCAGGCTTCCGGACTGGTCCACCCTGTGGTCCGCCAGTCCGGGGCACTCGAATAGCAAATGATCTACGGTTTCCTCCACTTCCCTGCAGTGTCTGCAAAGGGTGTCGCTATTGGGCCTCAACCTCCCAAAGTACGCGCCAATAGGACAGTGCCCAGTACGGAACTGGGCAATTAGCGCCTGCTCGACACGCCTAAGCTTCCACCACGGGTCAGTTTTGGACGGCCGCTCTAGGACTTGCCGGATCTTAAGTCCGTTCACCCCATGAGCCCAGCCCGAGAACCACTTCGATTGTCCAAAGAGGCAGATCATGGAACGTGCTGCCTCAAATGAGCTCTTTCTTGCACTCACGGGCAGCACTTGGGAATCTGTCGACTGGACTATTGCCTTGGCAATGCCGACGCTCTCTTTGAACTCTCTCTTATGTTTAACGAACCGAGACTGGGTCCCTTAGGGCTCGTGAAATGAAACAAGCTGTGTCTCTCAACATCTGGAGACTGCCATAGAGCCCGATGGCCAGCGAGTTTCCCGACTCGTCCAGTCTGAAAGCCTCCAGACGTGGACACTCATATAGCAAATGACCCACCGTTTCCTCTTCCTCACCGCAATGTCGACAACGTGAGTCGTATTCAGGTCTCATGCCCCCAAAGTAGGCGCCAATCGGACAATGCCCAGTGCGGAACTGGGCTATCAGTGCCTGTTCGTCTCTTCGAAGCCTCCACCACGGGTCGGATTTAGAAGGTCGCTCCATATTCCTTCTTACCTCTCGCCCTGTGGTTCCTCTTTCCCAGTTCGAAAGCCATACAGTTTGTTCAAGGGTGCGTAACTTGGTGATGATGGACTCATAGGAGGCCCCATATGCAGTTTGCGATAAACTCCCAGAGGAGTCCATTCGGGTACCGGACTTTGCTAGGCCATCGGCCCTCTCGTTCCCAGGTAGGCCTGCGTGGCCTGGGATCCACTGTAGCGTCACTGCTACTCTGCGCTTTGTCATGAGTTGTTGGATGGCCTCCACCATGGCCTCCAGTCGTTGCGGCCATTCCCCTCGCCCCACTATGGCTTGGAGAACAGACTTAGAATCCGTCAGGATGACGACTTCCGACGGCGGAATCGCCCCATCCTCGATTCTCTTGTCAATGTGCGCCACCGCCTCTTTTATGGCTCTCATCTCTGCTTCTGCTGCACAGAGAAATCCACATGGCCCTGCAACGTCCTCCATGAACCCTGTCTCGTGGTGGACGATGTGAGCACCGTATCCGGACTTATCTTTGCCATCCTCGCTGACGACTACGGAGCCATCAGGTGTAGGCTAGGATCGCCCCTTCACGATAGGACTCGATTGTCTTCCTAGCTGCCTCTTGCAGCGTCTCTAGCTGACTGCTTTTCGTTACCTTGGTGTCTATCAGACTCATGCGTACCTCAGGCATGTGGGACTCCATGCCGGGTGGAGACCGGGAGTGGGTCTTCAAACTTTCTCGGTCAGTCGGAAGCTTTGCGTCCTCCGTCAACTTCGTTGCACAGTGCATGAATGACTTCATCGTGAGCCTCTTTCCTTCCTTCCAGTTATCGACCAGTTCCCTGTGGACAGTGGTCTCCTCCAACCGCTTGAACCTCTCGAAAGTGGTCAGGACGGCTCTGTCCCTGCGTGTATTGAGAGGTGCTACATTTGCCATGATTTCTACCGCGGCGGTAGGCGTTGTCCGAAGTGTGCCAGTTATTAGGCGAAGAGCTTGGTTCTGCACTTTGTCCAGGGTCTCTAGTGACGATCGGGACCCGTAGACTTGTGCCACCATGCTGTAATCGATCTGGGATCGGACTGCACCCATGTACAGTGATCTCAAGACATTTGCCCTCGCTCCCCAGGACGTGCTCGCCATCTTCTTCACCATGTTCAGACTCTCAGAGGCCTTCCTTGATACCTCAGAGATGTGCGCACAAAGGGTCAGTTTTCTGTCCAGTGTGACCCCCAAATACTTTGGCTTGTCTTCCCTTTCTATTGTCTCTCCGTTAACTTTCAGCTGGAGTGGCTTTCCAAGGATTTTGGTACCTAGTGTGAAGAGAGTATGGACCGTTTTTGAACAATTTATTTCTAGGCCCCACAGCCTAGAGTAGCAGCTAACTGAAGCCAGGTCTTTCTGGAGTGCTTTCTGAAGTACAGAGGCACTCCTTCCAGTCTTCCATATCGTGAGGTCGTCCGCGTACAGTAGGCTTTCACATCCTAGACAGTTCGGCAAGTCGTTGATGAAGGCCAGGAACAATGTACAACTCAGGGCAGAGCCCTGAGGTAGCCCTTGCTCTAACGGTTAAGGTGCCAAACGCAGACGCTCATCAGACACCATAAAAGGTGTTGGTTGATTTAGACAGCAGGACGGTGGCCATGGAAGTCGGAATCCGCTAAGGAGTGTGTAACAACTCACCTGCCGAATCAACCAGCCCTGAAAATGGATGGCGCTAGAGCGTCGGACTTTGAAATACGTCTGCGTTGCCCTAAGGCCCTTAAAACTCAGCACCTCCTCGCGGTCCGGGTGGAAACGATAACCTGGCTCTTAAGGTTATCGGCCAAGCTGAGAATGAGTCCGAAAGAGAAGGAAACTGCAAAAGCACCCCGTTGCAAGACGAGCACGGGAAGTGAGTCCCGGTGTAGACGACACTGTTACCGAACGCTGTGCATTGCACTAAGCATCGCCCCTCGAAGGCAGGTCGGGGCTTCGAAGAAAAAGCTATACCAACCCACTCTCAAACAATTGAAATGCCGACGCTCTAGCGCCATCCATTTTCAGGGCTGGTTGATTCGGCAGGTGAGTTGTTACACACTCCTTAGCGGGCCACAATGTTTCTTTACACGACCTATAGCGGACCACAATGTTTCGTTACACGACCTATAGCGGACTACAATGCTTCGTTACACGACCTATAGCGGACCACAATGTTTCGTTACACGACCTATAGTGGACCACAATGTTTCTTTACACGACCTATAGCGGGCCACAATGTTTCGTTACACGACCTATAGCGGACCACAATGTTTCGTTACACATGTCGTTTAAAGACTTACAGAATAATAGAGTCAATTTAGCAATAAATGGTGTATATTGGCATACATAACTTTATCAGGTCATAAATTAAGTGCCGGTGGCCGATTGCAGAATTTAAATGCAGGTGCCCCCTTTTTTTTTTAGTAATTATGCTTGTACTAGCTGTGCCCTGCGAATTCTTTGCATAGAGTTATATCCTCTTAAGCTTGATCGGTAGGCTAGGTTATTTTTTTTTTAATTTCGGGGCAGAAGCGATTTTTTTCATGATTGTATTTTAAACTGGAATACTGTTGTATTAATTATTTACTTTCGATTTAAAGCAGAGGACAATTCGCTTATATATATATATATATATATATATATATATATATATATATATATATATACTACTTTTGTATACCCAACCCTCTATATGGCCGCTCCATGTATGGCATTGCGCTATAACAGCTTTTTTAAATTACGGTACTTTCGACTTACGACCCATAATGTTTCGTTGCACTAACTATAGCGGGCCACAATGTTTCTTTACACAAAATATAGTGGGCCACAATGTTTCTTTACACGATCTATAGCGGACCACAATGTTTCTTTACACGACCTATAGCGGGCCACAATGTTTCTTTATACGACCTATAGCGGGCCACAATGTTTCTTTACACGACCTATAGCGGGCCACAATTATTCGTTACACGACCTATAGCGGACCACAATGTTTCGTTACACGACATATAGCGGACCACAATGTTTCGTTACACGACCTATAGTGGACCACAATGTTTCTTTACACGACCTTTAGCGGGCCACAATGTTTCGTTACACGACCTATAGCGGACCACAATGTTTCGTTACACGACCAATAGCGGACTACAATGCTTCATTACACGACCTATAGCGGGCCACAATGTTTCGTTACACTAACTATAGCGGACCACAAAGTTTCGTTACACGACCTATAGCGGGCCACAATGCTTCTTTACACGACCTATTGCGGACCACAATGTTTCGTTACACGACCTATAGCGGGCCACAATGTTTTTTTACACGACCTATAGCGGGCCACAATGTTTCTTTACACGACCTATAGCGGACCACAATGTTTCGTTACACGACCTATAGCGGACTACAATGCTTCGTTACACGACCTATAGTGGACCACAATGTTTCTTTACACGACCTTTAGCGGGCCACAATGTTTCGTTACACGACCTATAGCGGACCACAATGTTTCGTTACACGACCAATAGCGGACTACAATGCTTCATTACACGACCTATAGCGGGCCACAATGTTTCGTTACACTAACTATAGCGGACCACAAAGTTTCGTTACACGACCTATAGCGGGCCACAATGCTTCTTTACACGACCTATTGCGGACCACAATGTTTCGTTACACGACCTATAGCGGGCCACAATGTTTTTTTACACGACCTATAGCGGGCCACAATGTTTCTTTACACGACCTATAGCGGACCACAATGTTTCGTTACACGACCTATAGCGGACTACAATGCTTCGTTACACGACCTATAGCGGGCCACAATGTTTCTTTACACGACCTATAGCGGGCCACAATGTTTCGTTACACGACCTATAGCGGATCACAATGTTTCGTTACACGACCTATAGCGGACCACAATGTTTCGTTACACGACCTATAGCGGACTACAATGCTTCGTTACACGACCTATAGCGGGCCACAATGTTTCGTTACACTAACTATAGCGGACCACAAAGTTTCGTTACACGACCTATAGCGGGCCACAATGCTTCTTTACACGACCTATTGCGGACCACAATGCTTCGTTACACGACCTATAGCGGGCCACAATGTTTCGTTACACGACCTATAGCGGACCACAATGTTTCGTTACACGACCTATAGCGGACCACAATGTTTCGTTACACGACCTATAGTGGACCACAATGTTTCTTTACACGACCTATAGCGGGCCACAATGTTTCGTTACACGACCTATAGCGGACCACAATGTTTCGTTACACATGTCGTTTAAAGACTTACAGAATAATAGAGTCAATTTAGCAATAAATGGTGTATATTGGCATACATAACTTTATCAGGTCATAAATTAAGTGCCGGTGGCCGATTGCAGAATTTAAATGCAGGTGCCCCCTTTTTTTTTTAGTAATTATGCTTGTACTAGCTGTGCCCTGCGAATTCTTTGCATAGAGTTATATCCTCTTAAGCTTGATCGGTAGGCTAGGTTATTTTTTTTTTAATTTCGGGGCAGAAGCGATTTTTTTCATGATTGTATTTTAAACTGGAATACTGTTGTATTAATTATTTACTTTCGATTTAAAGCAGAGGACAATTCGCTTATATATATATATATATATATATATATATATATATATACTACTTTTGTATACCCAACCCTCTATATGGCCGCTCCATGTATGGCATTGCGCTATAACAGCTTTTTTAAATTACGGTACTTTCGACTTACGACCCATAATGTTTCGTTGCACTAACTATAGCGGGCCACAATGTTTCTTTACACAAAATATAGTGGGCCACAATGTTTCTTTACACGATCTATAGCGGACCACAATGTTTTTTTACACGACCTATAGCGGGCCACAATGTTTCTTTATACGACCTATAGCGGGCCACAATGTTTCTTTACACGACCTATAGCGGGCCACAATGTTTCGTTACACGACCTATAGCGGACCACAATGTTTCGTTACACGACATATAGCGGACCACAATGTTTCGTTACACGACCTATAGTGGACCACAATGTTTCTTTACACGACCTTTAGCGGGCCACAATGTTTCGTTACACGACCTATAGCGGACCACAATGTTTCGTTACACGACCTATAGCGGACTCCAATGCTTCGTTACACGACATATAGCGGGCCACAATGTTTCGTTACACTAACTATAGCGGACCACAAAGTTTCGTTACACGACCTATAGCGGGCCACAATGCTTCTTTACACGACCTATTGCGGACCACAATGTTTCGTTACACGACCTATAGCGGGCCACAATGTTTTTTACACGACCTATAGCGGGCCACAATGTTTCTTTACACGACCTATAGCGGACCACAATGTTTCGTTACACGACCTATAGCGGACTACAATGCTTCGTTACACGACCTATAGCGGGCCACAATGTTTCGTTACACTAACTATAGCGGACCACAAAGTTTCGTTACACGACCTATAGCGGGCCACAATGCTTCTTTACACGACCTATTGCGGACCACAATGTTTCGTTACACGACCTATAGCGGGCCACAATGTTTTTTTACACGACCTATAGCGGGCCACAATGTTTCTTTACACGACCTATAGCGGACCACAATGTTTCGTTACACTAACTATAGCGGACCACAAAGTTTCGTTACACGACCTATAGTGGGCCACAATGTTTCTTTACACGACCTATAGCGGACCACAATGTTTCGTTACACGACCTATAGCGGGCCACAATGTTTCGTTACACGACCTATAGCGGGCCACAATGATCCAAGTTTGGAAAAAAAATTTAAACCAGAATGCATTTATTTATTGTTATTCATTTTTTATTTGCCTGTTAGAATTACCTCATGATGATTACGTGGTTTTCAGGAGCTTGAATTAACCAGACACACCTCATTGATTCCTTATTGTTGGGGGAGTACATAGGGCTTGTGATGGTCGTTTCATTTAAAATCACTTTGACCCCACACGCTGAAAACAGATAGATAAATGTTGCAGAAATGGTAACTAGAGAAAAGAAAATTGTATTTGTAAATATTATTTCTGAGTTTTTTAAAAGTTTTTCGAAGTTTTGTTTTTATTCGGAAAGGCAGCCTACTTTATTAAGAAACAATTTGAAATAAGACACACTTGAATTGCTTATGGTCAACAGTTGAGCATCTACACCACTCAGCAATCCGCCCCACTAATGGTCATAAAACGTGTCTGTTAAAAGACTACTCTATGAGAGTATATGATGTAAATCTATAATGTAGACTGACAACCAAAATTCAGGCTAAAAACACTACAATACAATTTAATACATCAAACAGGTGTAATCTAAATTTTTTTTAACAACGAAATCAAGTAACAAAGAAAAATATGTTAACAGCCTAAGATAATATTTTTTTTTAATTAACAAGATAATTTTAAATGAATAAAATCATTCAAGTTTCTGCCAGTGTATGGATCCCGGCATGTATATCATTTTAGATTAATTATCAGGGCCAAAAAAAAAACGAGTGATGATACAAATATTTGTGAATGTTTCTTAGAAGCAGGCTTGCGGAGTCGCCATAATTTTTCCGGCTCCGACTCCGGCTCCCACAAATTTGACAGCTCCGGCTCGGCTCCGGCTCCCTATTAAGATAGTATTACGCGAGACAAAAATTTTTGTAATTGCGCCAAGCAAACATGCCGCTGATAAAAAGTTATGCAAATTTTGCCGCGTTCACCCCCCATTGTCGGAACTTGAAAAATATACGCATTGTCCATTGTCGGTTTTACTAAAAACAAACCATTTCAGTGCATCCAGAATCATATCATTATTTTCGACCGAGGTTTCACTAGTCGTCATTTTCATAAATAATAAAAAGTTATTTCAATGAACAAATTAGCAAATAGTAAAATGATACATTAATTAAAATATTTTAAAGACTTCAGTATCTATATTTATTATTTATAAATTCAAAGTGACTATTTGGACCGGGAACCAATAAACTCCGATTGTTATTCGGACCTCGTCTCAATAAAGTCTGATTGTTATTCGGAACCACAGCCTTATAAATTAATCTACTCTATTTAAGCTATTCTGTTTATAATAAAATTGTTAAATACAGAAAGCGACCATTTTGTTTCTAGTCTATTACAAATTCGCGGTCAAATAATATATAAAATGACGCGTTCTATTTGTCGTCGTAGTAAAAATTTATTTTTAAATGATTGATACAATTATTCCATGAAATAAAACTGTTTTAACTTTATATATAACAAAATAACATGGCATTAAAAAAATTTCGGAGCGTAAACAAGATTTAAAACGAACACAAAACGATTCCCCGTTAAAGATTTCTTGTGGTGATGTGCGTGTTACTGTTGTGGCGTTCGTAAAACATGACAACATTTCAAATTGTAGGAGGCAAACAATCAAACAAATTTGGAATTTTAAAGTTAAAAAAAAAAATTCTGCTTTAAAAAAAAACATTTGGGAGTCGTGAACCCGACAAGTTTTTCCGGCTCCGGCTCCAGCAAGCCTGCTTAGAAGCAAACCTATTGGTCTTATTTTATCAAGATGGGGGGGGGGGGGGGGGAGAAGTTGCTCAAATCGGTCTAAAGTCGGTCCTGCATTGACAACGTGTTTAAAAAATGAACGTAAATGAGCGACTGGATAGCGAGTCGAGTCGATAGTGAATTCGACTCATATGCAAAAGGGTGCAAGGTTTCAATCCCTGGTCAGGCCAAAAATATTCGCCGATGACTTGGAGAGAAGATGGGCGCCCGTTCCACCAACGACCACATCAGGGGGGGGGGCGTTAAAAAAAAAGAAAAGTTAACAAGATATATCCACTACCATTAAAAAAAAAATATTGCATTGACATAGAAAGAAGCACAAAAAAAAAAACATTAAATTAGAAGCCCAAATCAGCCATCTATAATAACTGAAGTTATTCAATTTGGCGGCCAATTTATGTGAACACATTTATCCCCTCAAAACAAAAAAAAACCAATAAAGGGAGAGAGATGTGGAACTACTTCGTTGCCACTCGCATATAATATTGAAATTCAATTTAAAATAAATTCATCAATCAAAAAAACATCTAGCATCCCTAAATTTAGTAATAACTCACCATTCACAACATCTAACATCCCTAAAGTAATAACTCACCATTCACAACATCTAACATCCCTAAAGTAATAACTCACCATTCACAACATCTAACATCCCTAAATTTAGTAATAACTCATCATTCACAACAGCTAACATCCCTAAATTTAGTAATAACTCACCATTCACAACAGATAACATCCCTATATTTAGTAATAACTCACCATTCACAACAGCTAACATCCCTGAATTTAGTAAAAACTCACCATGCACAACAGCTAACATCCCTAAATTTAGTAATAACTCACCATTCACAACAGATAACATCCCTAAATTTAGTAATAACTCACCATTCACAACAGCTAACATCCCTAAATTTAGTAATAACTCACCATTCACAACAGCTAACATCCCTAAATTTAGTAATAACTCACCATTCACAACAGCTAACATCCCTAAATTTAGTAATAACTCACCATTCACAACAGCTAACATCCCTAAATTTAGTAATAACTCACCATTCACAACAGCTAACATCCCTAAAATTTGAAAACATTTTAGAATCATTTCTGAACCTTGTCAATACCAACAGCTCGCAAAGAGTCCAGAACTTAAACCTATGTAAACAGGTTTGGGAGATCACGTGATCTAGCTTTTTTTTTCTTTTGCCCCTATAAGCAGCTAGCTCCCCACCACCCACCCACTACCTTCCTTACTTTCCACCACCAACCCGCTACCACCAACTCTGGAAATCACTTGTAGACATTTATGACCTTATTTCATTTCAAACAAAGAACGGTTTAAAAAAATAAAAAATAAAAAAAACGTCTTTTGTGCAAAGTTTTTTTTTTTATATATCGGTATAATTGACTTTAGGACGTTTGGTAGGGTGGGCGAATGTCTTTCAGTCTTTTTAGAAACAAACTATGACCCATGCGTAATCAGGGCCGTTTTTATGAACAGGTAAACCTAACCAAGGGAGCCCCCACAGTGCCATTAGGTCCCTTCCAGTACTCATGCCTGTCCAATCGGATGCTTTAGAGACCCGACATTCATTTTTAGCCTAGGCACCCTAATCTCTCTGAAAAACAATACCGACCCCACCTTCCCTCGAGTTCCACTAGGCCTATAACCCAAGAACGATCGGCTCTATTCATTATCTCTTGCATGTGCTTCACATCTCATTGCAATGCGGAGAACTAATGATTGGGTAGAAACGAAGATGCGTATCTACGGGTTCCACTATAACCCAATAACGATCGGCTCTATTCGTCATCTCTTGCATGTGCAAACATCTCATTGCAATGCAGAGAACTAATGATTGGGTAGAAATGAAGAAATGTATCTACGGGTTCCACTATAACCAAGAGCGATCGGCTCTATTCATTATATCTTGCATGTGCTTCACATCTCATTGCACTGCGGAGAACTACTGATTGGGTAGAAACGAAGATGTGTATCTTAAGATTAATAAAGGAAAACGTAAAGAAATGAAAGAATAAATTAGCCATGTCTTCATAGAGAGTTATTTTCGGTCATAAAAGATATTGTTAAAACTCTGTCCCTACCCAGCGCACCATATAAATGTACGCATTGAAAAGCTGTGAATGTGTGACGTAAGAGAAGCAGAAGTTATGATGATGAGGCCGGAAGTGAAGAATGGTGGCCACGGTAGTTGTTGATTGTAAATAAATTATTAAATTCCGTATTTTTTTTCAACCCACCCCTGTGCTGTTGTGATTTTCTTTCAGAGCCCCTTTGACAATTTCTTACTTAAATATAAAAACAAAACTCTAATACTATTAATGTGTATCTATTAGATCCGAATGTTTATCTGAATCTCTCCTGTATTAATATAAGCTTCAGCCGCATTTAATATATTTAGTGAACTAAATGAACAATGGGGTCAACGTAGAAACATATCAGATGCGCCTTAGTTTATTAACGCCTATAGGCTAATTGTGTGATTTGCTAACCAGATTTGAGTGGAACTTTATTTAAAAATTAGAATTTCTGACCATCATTTTTTGTAGATATTTTCGCCTCCAAGATCAACTAATTTTTAAAAGCAAATCAATAGTAAATAAAGGATTATCCAAAAATTGCTTTCCTTTTTTTTATGTTTTTAATTATAGTCTACTCGGTGATGTATCAACTTGATGTTTACCTTCAGAGATTATTGGAGGCATTATAGAAGGAAGTTTATGTAGATTGAAACCAATTTTAAAATATTCAAACGTGTATGTCGTTCTGAGCAGACACGAGTTCTAAAGAGAGAGGTGCCTTGAGTCGGGGATGGGAAGGAGGGAGGTGTGAAGAAAAACTTGTGTATGAGCGATTCCTCCAAACCCCCCCCCCCTTTTTTTTTTCAACCCCCTCCCTTCAACCCCGCGCCTCCCCCCCCCCCCTCCGATTTTACAAAAAAAAAAGAAGCCTGCTAACCATGCCACTGCTAAGGGTTTACCATTCAAAGAATAAAACAAGCCAAGCTGTCTGAATTAAGTATACCTAACTAATGATTATTTTAATTTTAAAAAAAACAACTTAATTTTAAGTGATTTAGTTAAGAGCTTTAATTACCTACCAAGTATTTGAGAATTTTATTTACAGATTTAAACAGACAGCACCCCCTCCTTAAAGTACGAGTCAACTGTATAGCTGACAAAGATCTGTTTTTGTGTAGGTTTGTGTGCCGCTTTTGTTATTGTTACACACACAAGCAACAACAGCAACACACGGAGTGACGTTCTCACGAACATTGGCGCAACCAGCAAAAAATGCTGGGGGGGGGGGGGGGGCTCACATATAGAAAAAAGACAGTTTATATAGTAAAATATGTATGATGATTTGGTCTGGGGGACTACATATAGAAAAAAGACAGTTTATATAGTAAAATATGTATGATGATTTGGTCTGGGGGGGCTACATATAGAAAAAAGACAGTTTATATAGTAAAATATGTATGATGATTTGGTCTGGGGGGGGGGCTCATATAGAAAAGACAGTTTATATAGTAAAATATGTATGATGATTTGGTCTGGGGGGGGGCTCACATATAGAAAAAGACAGTTTATATAGTAAAATATGTATGATGATTTGGTCTGGGGGGGGCTCACATATAGAAAAAAGACAGTTTATATAGTAAAATATGTATGATGATTTGGTCTGGGGGGGGGGGGGGGGGGGGGGGGGGGGGGGCTCCACATATAGAAAAAAGACAGTTTATATAGTAAAATATGTATGATGATTTGGTCTGGGGGGGGCTCACATATAGAAAAAAGACAGTTTATATAGTAAAATATGTATGATGATTTGGTCTGGGGGGGGCTCACATATAGAAAAAAGACAGTTTATATAGTAAAATATGTATGATGATTTGGTCTGGGGGGGGGCTCACATATAGAAAAAAGACAGTTTATATAGTAAAATATGTATGATGATTTGGTCTGGGGGGGGCTCACATATAGAAAAAAGACAGTTTATATAGTAAAATATGTATGATGATTTGGTCTGGGGGGGGGGGGGCTCACATATAGAAAAAAGACAGTTTATATAGTAAAATATGTATGATGATTTGGTCTGGGGGGGGGGCTCACATATAGAAAAAAGACAGTTTATATAGTAAAATATGTATGATGATTTGGTCTGGGGGGGCTCACATATAGAAAAAAGACAGTTTATATAGTAAAATATGTATGATGATTTGGTCTGGGGGGGGCCTACATATAGAAAAAAGACAGTTTATATAGTAAAATATGTATGATGATTTGGTCTGGGGGGGGCCTCACATATAGAAAAAAGACAGTTTATATAGTAAATATGTATGATGATTTGGTCTGGGGGGGGGGGGGGGCTCACATATAGAAAAAAGACAGTTTATATAGTAAAATATGTATGATGATTTGGTCTGGGGGGGGGCTCACATATAGAAAAAAGACAGTTTATATAGTAAAATATGTATGATGATTTGGTCTGGGGGGGCTCACATATAGAAAAGAACAGTTTATATAGAAAAATATGTATGATGATTTGGTCTGGGGGGGGGCTCACATATAAGAAAAGAGACAATGTTTATATAGAAAAATAATGTATGATGATTTGGTCTGGGGGGGGGGGGGCTCACATATAGAAAAAAGACAGTTTATATAGTAAAATATGTATGATGATTTGGTCTGGGGGGGGGGGCTCACATATAGAAAAAAGACAGTTTATATAGTAAAATATGTATGATGATTTGGTCTGGGGGGGGGGGGGTCACATATAGGGAAAAAGACAGTTTATATAGTAAAATATGTATGATGATTTGGTCTGGGGGGGGGGCCTACATATAGAAAAAAGACAGTTTATATAGTAAAATATGTATGATGATTTGGTCTGGGGGGCTGAGCCCTGCCCCCCTGGTTGCGCCACTGCTCACGAATATATATTCGAACTAATCGATTGGCTAATGGCCTCCGACATTTATGCACATTCCATTTGACATCAAACTAAGTGGCTAACTAACTATCTAGGCCCCACAACTTGTAAAATCATTCTATGGATACTCAAATAAAACGGCTGCCCAAGGACAGCGATGAGTCTTTTTTTTTTGTTTGCCCCTCACACAACAAAAACAAAACAATTAAAAGCTGAATCGGTTTGTATTTGACTGAACACATTTTATAAACCGTCCCTTGTACTGAAGAGGTCTCGGCTAGTTTTAAAAAGAATTCCTAGGGGAATTAGGCTTTCTTTAGTGCCAGTATTGCTTTAGAGGCTATTAGGGGCTATTAGGGACTATTAGGAGCTATTAGGGGCTATTAGGGGCTATTATGGGCTATAAGGGACTATTAGAGGCTATTAGGGGTATTAGGGGCTATTAGGGGCTATTAAGGGCATTAGACTTACACCCGGCATACTAGACAGCGTTGTCACCTCCGGCCCCTTGTGGTCCCCTAATGTTTAAATCGTTTTTGCCGAGGGCTTAAGTTAACATTTGCCAAGAGCCCCTCTGAAAGTTCTATTGCATAGAGCCCCTCCAGAAATGTAAGACCGGCTCTGATGAAACCGCAGCTATAAATAAAATATCTCGTGAAGGATAACTCTGACTGACAACGAACGTCCTATTTGACTTGTATCTGGCACACTGCAGTTGTCGGTGTTCTTTGTTGTTGTTGTTTTTCTGTCAAGAAAACATATTTTGTTTCTATTTCACCATTTTTAATACAACTTGATCGCTAAATAGGGTGAAGTAGTTGTAGTTCATTAGGGCGAAGTAGTTGTAGTTCATTAGGGTGAAGTAGTTGTAGTTCATTAGGGTGAAGTAGTTGTAGTTCATTAGAGTGCGTATTTTGAACATTCACTGTGGTGCACAGGTTGATTGTTCAGTGGGTTGCACAAATCGACAGATGAAAAAGTTTGCAAGGAGCAAATGTTTGCACAAATTTACCGTCTATTAAGGTGCCCTATTGTAAACGTTATAGTGTGAAGTTTTTGTGTCTATATTACTTCTCTCTCTCTCTCTGTCTCTCTCTCTCTCTCTCTCTCTCTCTCTCTCTCTCTCTCTTATGGCTCTCTCAGTGAAACTGCGGGCTGAGACTTAGAGCCCGTGAGATCAGACTTGCTGTGTCTCTCAACATCTGGAGACTGGCATAAAGCCCAATGGCCAGCAAGCTTCCGGACTGGTCCACCCTGTGGTCCGCCAGTCCGAGACACTCGAAAAGCACGTGATCCACGGTTTCCTCCACTTCCCTGCAGTGTCGGCATAGGGTGTCGACATTGGGCCTCAACCTCCCAAAGTACGCGCCAATAGGACAGTGCCCAGTGCGGAACTGGGCAATTAGTGCTTGCTCGATCCTCCTAAGCTCCCAACACGGGTCAATCTTAGACGGCCGCTCCATCTGACTTCGGACATTACTTCAGAGCTCTTCAATTTACATTGTTTTTTTTTTATCTTTTCTATAATTAAATAATTCGTAAAAGATAGTCTATATTGTGCAACACGTATTGATTCACTGAACATGAAATCCCATCATTTTGCCTGTTGTTCCTGTATTTTAGTTTTTACTTATGAATAACCACTTCATAATTTTAAAAAAAAAAGAAATATATATATTTAATGTCGTTGTATTAGTTTAACCGGTGTGTGGGAAAAGGTCTAAAACTCACACCCATTTTTAGTAACAAGTCGGCCAATACATACATAAACGGTTGCCATCAAATTGACAGGTGCCAGCGTAATAAAAAAAAAACTTATGTTCAGTTTTTTTTTTACTCTTGTTGTTGACCAGTGTTTCCTAAAGTCTGGCAAGCATGCCTCTAAGGGGGGGGGGGGGGTACACACAAAGAGTTAGACGAGGGTGTACGCGCTGCACCGGGCTGATAACATTGGGGGGGGGGGGGGAGTGCACGCCTAAAGCGAAAAAAATTGAATGATGGGAAACAATGAAAAAGGCAAATTTGGTTTTTCTTTTACCAGGGGTACTCAGTATTACGAGCAAAAAAAAATAAGTGGGGGGGGGGGGTACACAGGTGTCGAAAGTTTGAGAAACACTGATGTAGACAAACGGTGCACAGCCTACGGCTATCAGAAGTAAAATGGTTGTGCACCCCTGATGTAGACAAACGGTGCGCAGCCTACGGCTATCAGAAGTAAAATGGTTGTCCACCCCTGATGTAGACAAACGGTGCACAACCTACGGCTATCAGAAGTAAATGGTTGTGCACCCCTGATGTAGACAAACGGTGCACAGCCTACGGCTATCAGAAGTAAAATGGTTGTCCACCCCTGATGTAGACAAACGGTGCACAACCTACGGCTATCAGAAGTAAAATGGTTGTGCACCCCTGATGTAGACAAACGGTGCACAGCCTACGGCTATCAGAAGTAAAATGGTTGTGCACCCCTGATGTAGACAAACGGTGCACAACCTACGGCTATCAGAAGTAAAATGGTTGTGCACCCCTGATGTAGACAAACGGTGCACAACCTACGGCTATCAGAAGTAAAATGGTTGTGCACCCCTCATGTAGACAGTTCAATGTATTAAGAATCGATACCTTTAGAAGTACATTGGTTGTCCACCCCTGATGTAAACAGTTCAACGTATTAAGAATCGATACCTTTAGTCTCAGTTGGTTAAATTTAGGTGCATTACATTTGGACTCAAGTGATTTCGTCTTTCTTAGTTTTGTAATATCCGAAAGTAAAATATAATACTAAAGTAAATTTAAACAATTGATAAAGATTGTGTTCATGATTACAGCCATATTCTTTGAAAATATCCTTTGAAAATATTCTTGGCTATTCTATTTCAAAACAGACAAAATATGCATATTATAAAGTTTTTTTTTTCTTTTTTTTTTAATAACGTAAAGGGATGGGACAGGGTGGGTGGGTTGCGAAAATTGAATGATTTTTACAGTTAAAATTAGAGCATTGTTAACAATTGGGAAACCGAGTGTCTGTGTATCATTTATATTTCTTTCGTTGTTAAGAAATACTTCAAATTGAGTTTTTTAAAAAAACCCTCAGATATTACCATTCACATAAGGAAGGGGGGGGGGGCAGTGGAAAGGGGAAGTAAATGTGGTCATTGAGACCGAACAATGCGCCTCCAAATGCCACATAAATGCAAAGTAACTAATGTCACTCACTTTGACAATACTGACAACAGAGTTTTAAAATTGATTTGTAAACTTCATGGGTGGGGGGGGGGGGCTTGCATTGAACAGTCCTGCCTGAAGGTCACATCGCTTAGCTTAAAAAATGGTCACGAAATAATCAAAAATATTTTTTTTTTCAATTGATTGTTTTTAATAGGTCATATGCCACATAGCAAGAGCGTGTTTGTGTATGCGCCACAGTGTCTGAGTGAATGAGTCCCTGTGTGTGTATGTGTGTGTTTACATGCCTGTGGAGAGAGAGGAGGTGTGCATGGCTCATGGGGGTGGGGGTGGGGGGGGGGGTAAGGTCTCTGTGCTTACAGGTCTACAGTAATCTGGCACGGGTCATCTTTGCGAGAATTATGTGTGTGTGTGTGTGTGTGTGTGCGCGCGTGTACGTGTGTGTGTGTCTGTTTGAAGTCCCTGTAAGGATGAGATGAAATCTCTTAGATCCTCTGGACCACTAATGGGGACGGTTTTTATGGTGCCCTTCTTTCATCCCCACCCTAGCCCAGGGGTCGGCAACCTTTTGAGACGGAAGAGCCAAAAGTTATAATTTACAATTGTCTCAGTTTTTAAAGAGTCACTAAAATTGTTGTTTCAATATTATGGCATTTGATTAGGATTAGGTATATAAAATAATATTATTATTATTATTTGCGCATGGAACTGGAAGACCACAATTAGACATAGATAGAGCCGCATGCGGCTCGCGAGCCGTAGGTTGCCGACCCCAGCCCTAGCCGATAGTGCAATGCCCCCCCCCACCCCCACAATGGAGGCAATGGGCGCAGCATAACTTGTTCTAGTGTAATGTTAAAAACGTTGCATTTGAATCGTACTTTTATAATTACATTGTCTAGCTACACCTTTAGTTCAGGTGAGTCGAAAGGGAGTGTAAGTGTAAAACTAAAAAAAAAAATAAACAAAAAATTTACAACTGCGTTTCTCTATGTATTACATAACTAAAAGTTTCCAAAATCTTCATAGCCCTTATGAGAATATCATAAACACTTGGCCGACATTCTACACCAGTGGTCCCTCCCCCCAACCCCTCCCCTCCCCCCTCCGGGCCGCGGACCGGTGCCGGGCCGTGGATCCAATGGTACTGGGCCGCCCAAGAAACATTATTTCCTTTTTTTTTGATTCACTGTGGTGTAGTATTTCTCTCGGAATTGTGCAACTTTTCGTGGACGAGAAGTTAAACCGGGAGATGAACGGCAGTAACATTGTTAATCAAAACAAGCTAAAATATAAATGATGAACGCCCCCCCCCCGGGTCCCCCCACCCCCTCCCCACCATACCCAGAGCGGGCCGCGGGGAGAAAAAGGTTCTACACTGCACATAGACGGCGCAAGTGCCACGTCTTCTTTGTCCCAAGCACATAGATGCAAGGGGAATAACTTAATTTGCGAATTATTAATTGCGTCGGATGACTCCGGTAAAAAAAAATAAACACGTGATCTTTAGCACGGAGGGTGAGTTGTCCCCATTTTAGGAAGAAGGCGATTGGTCAATAAGAGGTCAATAACAGGTGTGACCGGTAGTTGACCGTTGGAAAGGGAACACAGCAGACAGTAAAAGTTTGATCAAGAATCTAGGCAGGTACATGGCAATCTTAAAGTAAAAAGAGATCCTAATCAAGAACTAGAATATTAGTTTTATGTGATTAAATAATTTTCATTTCAAGCAATGTAAATTATTGGATGTTGAAATAATGTTTGATTTATGCTACACGAATTCTGTGTTATTGAGATTACCGCCAAGCATTTTCGGACTGCCTTCCAGCCTTCCGGTTACTTGACTCATTTTCTTTGAATGCGTCTGAGAATATCTTGCCTGCTAGAACAGAGCCCAAGAACACCAATGACTTTGAATATGGCGTCTTTTAATACTACGATACAACTGAATAGGCAACCATGTCGATACAAAGTATTGTCCAAACCACCAACCAGCCAACCACATCTACAAAAGTGGGACGGATGGCCGAGTAATGTAGATGCTATACTGTCGACCAGAGAGTTCTAGGTTTGATTCTTCAGTTGAGAATGTCCAATTCGTCCTTAAATATGCCGAGGTGCTATAGGAAAGAGATGTGTGTTCTTGATACTTTCATCTGCCCCGATGGAACCGTTTTATTAGGGCTAGGGAACTTTACTTAACCTCTACATAAAGGAACGCCATCGCATTTTTAAGTTCAAAGGCACCGATATAAACATTTTTTTGTTGAGCCATTCACAATATTCTTGACCAAGAAATGGACCGTTTTCTGAAATTCTCAACACTTGTTTGGAGCCGGATTTCGAAATTTTAAAGGTAAACTGGTAAATAGGGTGATCAACGCAGGACGCCATTTACTTTTTCACCACAGCGGGTTTTCATTTACTTTTCACCCGTCCAGGGGCGCCATTTACTTTTCCCCCATCCAGGGGTGGTTTTTACTTTTCTCCCATCTAGGGGCGCCATTTACTTTTCACCCGATCCAGGGGCGCCATTTGCATTTTCTCCCATCTAGGGGTGCTATCTACTTTTTCCCCCTATCCAGGGTGGTAGGCTTACTTTTCTCCTTAATTCATAGAGGAAGCCACTTACTTTTCTCCCCATCCTAGGGGCGCCGGTTTACTTTCTCCCATCCAGGGGCGCCATTTACTTTTCCCCCATCCAGGGGCGGTATTTACATTTCTCCCATCCAGGAGCTGTATTTTCTCCAATCCAGGGGAGGCATTTTTACAACTTTAGTACTTTTGGGCGTATGGTATTTCGCCACTAACGCTAGTTGGCTATCGAAAACTACCCAAGCAATCCCAAACTTAGGGAAGAGGGGTGGGG
>JAGDYQ010000220.1:567282-601791 GCA_021962125.1 Bulinus truncatus
GCAGTCATGAAGGAAATTATTTAAAACAAATTGGTGTTGTTTTGTTGCTAAAGGCAGAAAATTCTCCTTTTTTTCATTTTCCTTACTGTCCTTCATTGTTATTGGGACCTGGTTGTGAACGGTCTGGTTTACTTACAATGTCCAATTTTTTTTTTTTTCTCTTGCAGGATGAGCTGTATTTCCAGACTTGGTTGTCTAAACAAGCCTCGCTAGATGGCTCTTCAAAAGGCCTCAGTGTTTCTCTGCCGCAGCTGTGTAAAAAACCAGTGGCTCGACTGCAAATCGACAACCTACCTGGATATGACAGACTCAACGATGCAGAGAAAGAGGTTTGTGAAATTTTTTTATTTTCTCTTGCAGTCCCATATTTTCTGCAATTTTACTCCTAATGTTACTTAAAATGGCTAACGTCTTTCTCTTACTTTCTGGTCAATAGTAAGAAAACCAATTGGCAATGACTTATTTTTAAATTAAGATTTTTAAATTACATTGCTAACTTATGCTGGCTTTTTAAAAAATTCCTATGCCAGACTATTCACTGCATTGTAGCTGTCACTAGAACTATTCTGTATTACTAACACAGTGGTTCCCATATTGTGCTGATCAGGGCACCCAGGGCCAGATTTACAGATAGGCCATGGCCTAGGGCCCTCGTGAAATAAAGGGCCCGGAAATGTTGAGTGTGGGATGGATGGCCCAGTGGTGTAGATATTCGACTGTTGTCCTGAGAGTTCTGGATTCAATCCTGTTCCTGTGCTAACCACACAATCCCTTCATATGCCGAGGTTATAGAAACAGATGAATTCTACACTTCATCTGACCCGATGGCCCGTTAGGGCTGAGGGAACTTTTAAAATGTTGAGTGGTATACAACAAAAAAAAAAACAACTGAGCAATATTTGGTATTTTTCAAAATGGGGCCTCAAATTTTTGTTGGTCTAGGGCCCCTAAAACTGTAAATCGGGCCCTGAGGGCACCCCATGCACTTCAAGTAAATGTTATACAAGTAAATAACGCAAACACCTAAACCTCCCAAAATTTTTCAAACATAGGACAAAGTTTTCTAAATACTAAGAATATAGAGATGCGAGAGTTAATAAGGTTTTAAACCGCAGCCCTAAACATATTCCACACTCTTCCCCCACCCCTCAGATAAGGATTTTTATCCCCAGCAGCCTATTTTGTTTGCTGTAATCACCAGTATAACTAATCACGATGCATACCTGGGAGAGATTGCGGTGTCATCGAGGGCAGCACAGATCCTATTTCCTGTGTCATCTTAGGTCATTAACATGGATTTAGTGGTGTGCACTCTTTTTCTCTCTCTCTCTTTGAACTCCCTCAGTGATAACTACGGGCTGAGACTTACTCTCTCTCAGAGCCCATGAAATCAAACTCGCTGTGTCCCTCAACATCTGGGAACTGCCATATAGGCCGATGGTAAGTTAGCTACCTGACTGCTCCACCCTGTGGTTCGCAAGCCCGGGTATTCGAATAGCACATGATCCTGTTTCCTCAACTTCTCTGCAGTGCCGGCAAAGGAAATCAACATTGGTCCTCAACCCACCAAAGTACGCACCTATAGGACAATGCCCAATACGTAACTGGGCAATTAGTGCCTGTTTTATTCTCCTGAGCCCTCACCACAAGTCGGTTTCGGACGGCCGCTCAATCTAATTGCGGACATTTCTGCCCATCACCCCATTGTCCCAACCTGAGAACCACAGAGTTAATTCAAAGTCTTTGATCTTGGCACACATCCTCAAGTGAGCTCCTGCCCACACCCACATGTCTAGACCAGCGGGATGCAATCACACACACACACATATAAACATGGCTATAAAAATGCCAAATTTAGTGGTCTGTAGGAAATAATCCATTGGAATAAAAACAAAGTCATTCGTGAGACTAAAGCCATTTAATTCTATCTTTTATCAGGTCATAAAAGTTGCCAAATTATAATGTTACTTGAGGTTATAACTTACTGACAGACGAGTAGCACTCCACAACGTATCTTATGATTAAACAATTTTTTTATTTAAAAAAAGATTATGACGGAGATAGAAAGGAATGAAAAAAAATGCGTAGGACTTGTTTGCTACTTTATATCTTTAAAAAAAAGTCATATGAAAATGATCTTCTAGGTATTTTCGACTCTTGCTGGAGCAAAGGGTCTTTAAATCACATCTCTCCAGTCTCTACAGAAGTCTTCATCACCTATGCCCATGGCTCTCCTGCCACTGTTTGGTTCGCTGGTCAGGTGGTCTTCACTCTCCACCTCTTGTTCCCCTACTCATCTCCTGTGTGAAATCTGCTTGCATTTATTTTGAAT
This sequence comes from Bulinus truncatus, assembly GCA_021962125.1. Taxonomy (NCBI): domain Eukaryota; kingdom Metazoa; phylum Mollusca; class Gastropoda; family Planorbidae; genus Bulinus; species Bulinus truncatus. The sequence goes on from JAGDYQ010000220.1 coordinate 569,615, forward strand.
GAATTATTTTCACCTTAGAAACACAGAAATACCAAAATAGCTAAAAAAAAAAAATTTTTTTTTATTTCAGCTGTGCTCCGAAGCTCGTCTAGTACCCCAAGCCTACCTGGACTTTTCCAGGATCTTGATTGCTGAAAACACAAAGCACGGTTTCCTGAAGCTGGCACAGGCTCGAACGCTCATCAAAATTGATGTGAACAAAACCAGAAAACTTTACGATTTCTTAATATTACATGGACATATAACAAAAGATCCTGTTTAGAATAAATTATATTTACTTGAAGAATTTTTTTGAGTTTTCACTGAAATGTGCTGTTTAAATATGGAAAAAAAGCCGGTGAATATTAAACTAATGTACTTAGTTATTAACAATAATTTATGAAATCTTCAGATTGTAGTTTGTTCATTTTAAAAAAGTCAATGTATTTTATTATAACTAATATTTATTGAAAGGTATAAAATCAGTGATGATTATTAATCTGGCAATTAATGGTTAAAATATAATCAGTTAAAAAACAATGAAATAGTTATGGAAAAAAATCTTAACCACCGAAAGCCCATTTTAACCACTGAAGGCCACCAAAAACCCATTTTAGGCCACCAATAAATTATTTATATGCACATGCCAACAATGTTTTAGTTCTGCCCAGCATTTTTCTTAATTTCACTTCTTGTCTTCCGATTGTTTGTCCGCGAAATTTTGAATCCAATTTTAGACCACTTTCCAATAAGCTATAGCTCTGATACTTTAAATATAACTCAGAACTCGATAACAATGCAATATTCTTACTATTTCATTATGATTTGATGAGTTTCTTAATAAATAAAATTAAATATGTATGGCGAATAGGTCACAGCCATGTCTAAATCAAGGGAAATTACTGGTGCTATACTCTACTGCGCCTGAACAACACGTGTGACGTCCAATTAACGCCCAAAATTGATTTTAAAAGCGAATGCAGCGCAATAAAAACAAATGTGTTGAAAAATTATTTAAAGTGAAAGAGTTCAAAATTTATATTCTCTGTTTATAAACATGATACTCGAATAAGTTTCACTACTTTCTTTGATTTTACAATGTGTCATAGTGAGGTTGTGTAGGTTACGCGCAAGAGCGACCGAGTCAGCAGGATTTCTCTCGCCCTTCAAAAAAGAGAGATCGAGATGGGTCATACTTGTAGTTTAATGCTACACTTAGCCTCTCATACTCAAATGCCAGACATCAAAAACTAAAAAGTAGAAAATAAAAATTACATTATAAAAAAATATTTTATAAAAAACAACGTTTTTCTTGCGTACTAAAAAGCAGAAAAATTAATTTTCTATGAGCCTGAAAAAAATTTCTGAATAAATTGGTCACATGGTATATATATATATAGACTTTATAAGAGCTTCTAATTTTTATAAAATGTAATTTTTATAAAGTGTTTATGTTAAGCCAGGCAATCTCAGGCCACACACACAGCTTTCACAGGCTAAAGGCCCTGTAGTCAATTTAGTGATCAATACTGAGAGAATTGGGTAGCAAATAACACTATATCATCACAACAAGGGCCCCCTCGTAATCTTGAAGACTGAGACCCCCTTTAGCTGACCCTCATACCTCCACTGCAAAAATCATTTTAGCCTGGGAGGGGGGGGGCCTGGAAAGTTTTCATTACACCCTGTTTGCGGAAGAGCTGCAGCCGGAAAGTCTTGGGCCCCTGACAAACTATGATGACTAGGGGGGCCCTGACCCCCTTCGCCTCCCGATTTCACATTAAAATAAAGGGATAAAAATAAATTTCTGAAGCTAACACGTTCCCCTCCCTCCCTCCCCTCACCCCTTGCAGTGGGCCTGACCTGTTACCAGAACAGTGTGAACCAATGAGAATGTTAATCTACCCCCCCCCCCCCTAGATTTTCTTCGTTAATTTAGTAAATAACTTTGAAACCACTTAATAAGGTTCAAGTAATATTCGTCATTTATCACATCATCATTTAGTGAGCAGTCAAGACAGTGCGGTATGAAGAATTGTAAACTAGAGTTCAGAAATTAGTAGGCCCACCCCTATGTATGAAGCTCTGGTCAATGAGCCAATCAGCTCAATCCCAGCCCGATGAAGTTTGCTGACTTAAATCACTGCAGTTTGTGTTCTACGCGCTATGAAGGTTGCTGACTTAAATCACTGCAGTCTGTGTTCTACGCGCTATGAAGGTTGCTGACTTAAATCACAGCAGTCTGTGTTCTACGCGCTACGAAGGTTGCTGACTTAAATCACTGCATCTCTGTGTTCTACGCGCTATGAAGGTTTCTTACTTAAATAACAGCAGTCTGTGTTCTACGCGCTATGAAGGTTGCTGACTTAAATCACTGCATCTCTGTGTTCTACGCGCTATGAAGGTTTCTTACTTAAATCACAGCAGTCTGTGTTCTACGCGCTATGAAGGTTTCTTACTTAAATCACAGCAGTCTGTGTTCTACGCGCTATGAAGGTTGCTGACTTAAATCACTGCATCTCTGTGTTCTACGCGCTATGAAGGTTTCTTACTTAAATCACAGCAGTCTGTGTTCTACGCGCTATGAAGGTTTCTTACTTAAATCACAGCAGTCTGTGTTCTACTCGCTATGAAGGTTGCTGACTTAAATCACTGCATCTCTGTGTTCTACGCGCAGTGAAGGTTGCTGACTTAAATCACAGCAGTCTCTATACTACGCGCTATGAAGGTTGCTGACTTAAATCACTACAGTCTGTATTCTACGCGCTATGAAGGTTGCTGACTTAAATCACAGCAGTCTGTGTTCTACGCGCTATGAAGGTTGCTGACTTAAATCACTGCATCTCTGTGTTCTACGCGCTATGAAGGTTTCTTACTTAAATCACAGCAGTCTGTGTTCTACGCGCTATGAAGGTTTCTTACTTAAATCACAGCAGTCTGTGTTCTACGCGCTATGAAGGTTTTAAAGGCGGGCACACCTAAAGGTGAAGCCCTTGGTCGCCTCCTCTGCATGACACACCCACAGAACTAAAAAAATTGTTTCATGTATACTTTTATTTGTCCCCGTGTCTGTAGAGTACTGAATGTAAAGCCCACACCAATCTACTCAGTGACAAAGTAAGCGCCACCTTGGGGGGGGGGGCTGCCTCCCATTAACCTAGTTACGACACTGCTCGCCCCCTTCCACACAAACTCCCCCCCCCCCCCCATCGCCACAAAGAACATGGAGGTTGTTCAGTTATTAACACATTTTCAAATTTACACCAATTCATTCTCTGTTTACGCTTGATGTACTCACCTATTGTAATAGTATCCCATGGTTCTATTTACTATTTGCTTAGACCGATAGGTCAAACCCTTTTATTTTTAAACCGTCGCATTTATACGAAATGCTCCATGCTCGTTTTTTTTTATTTCTTTTTTTTTTGGTTGGGCGATAATTGTCCATTATTACAATTATTACCGGCTATTGTTTCGGTGCTGTCTATTTATTATTCACCCGACACCATGCTGGACCCGTCATAAAAAATAATTAGCTAATGGGGTATGAAGAGTGAAGTGTGTGGGATCGAGTTATCTTTCCCTGTCCCCCCCCCCCTCGCTGTGGTTTCACTGTGAAATATTGATGACCCATTTTCCGAACAACTTCAGGGAATTGTAATACGCGGCGAGAATATGACCATGACCTTGTACTATTTTTGGTTTTTCTTTATATATATATATTAAATGTTAATAACCTTCGCACTAACTTGCGCATCGATCTTGCAGTTCAGGTACTGCGTACCCTCCCCCCCCCCCCCCCCCCTAAATAAAATTAACCCACCGCACATTAAGCTTTGACCAAAAATAATACATTCCGCAAGATATTTTAAAGGAGGGCGGAAAGGGGGGTGCGTTTTTTTTATCGCAATTGCGTTTTATTATGTAAAAAGTTCCCTTAAGCCCCAAAGGGCTCATCGGGGCAGATGAAGTGTAGAATTCATCTAGTTTCAGTAACCTCGGCATATAAATCGATTGTGTGGTTAGCCCGACACCCAGCGGCCTAGACCGCCTATCAAAAGCTGGGTGAACTTGGGGACTTTCACCAGGATCAAAAAAAAAAAAAGGTCCCAAAGGTTCTCACTGAGATTCCAACCTGGGACCCCCTCCGGTCGACAGTCCAGTGTTCTACACCGCACGACCACACGTTCCCCCCCTCCCCCTTTAAACCGATGCATAATTAATTTTTTTAAAAAAAGTCCTTTTAAATAACAAACGAAGCCTACATACTTATAACACCATTCTTGCTACAGGCAGTGGCGCAACTGGGGAGGGGGCATTTGCCTCCTCCGAAATAAAAATAAATTAAAAGATTAGACCAAAATTTGTTTAAAATAAAATACAAATATATAATTAATGGGATTTTTTAATAAAAGTGATTTTTTTTGCCCCTTCCCCCCCCCCTGAAAGTTTGGTCAAGTTGCGCCTCTAGCTACAGGCAGTGGCGTAGCGGGGGGCATCATGCCCCGGGCGCTTCTCACAAAGGGGCGCCAAATGGTATATTTTACATATAATATTATATGTTTTTCGAATGGGGGGGGGGAGCGCTAAAAAGGGGCGGATGGTCGTGCGGCAAAGCGCTCGACTGTCGACCTGAAGGTACCTGGTTCGATCTGCGGTGAGGACCAAGGAAATTTTTCAGGTCTTGGCTCAAGTTCACGATATATCTCCCGTGGTGCATCCATGACCATTGCACTATCGGCTATGATGGGGATGAAAGAAGGGCACCATAAAAACCGTCCCATTAGTGGTTTATAGGATCTAAGAGATTTCATCTCATCCTTACAGGGACTTCACACACAGGTTGAAATAAAGTTAAGCAATCTTACTGATATATATATATATTTGTAGCCTAGGAACTAATTAACAAATTCGCTAAACCGGAACCTCATTCTTTATCGTCGCCCCTGAGACAGAAATTGTTTTAAAATTTGAGGATCGTTGCAGATATTTTTTTAGGTTTTTTTTCAATTCACACAAGGCCTGACCTATATACATAAACTAAACACTAAGCCACGCACACAGAGAAAAAAAACGAAAAATTCAAAATATATATATTTATTTTATAAAACATTAGCTTCCAGTTGAACAGAAAATATAACGAGTAGAATTATTCTGTGAAATTAAGCAAAAGGAGAAATTAATTTTTTTTAAAAAATGTGACTTCCTGGCCTGGATGTCTTTCTACTCGCTTCCTGATTGAAAATGGCGCGGTTCTGACAGTAATAATCTTCTATACCCCATTAACACTTATTGAACATTGGTCCTTCACACTTACATCCTGAGTTGTAGCTAATTTAACTGAAAACATACCAGCAGATTTAATTTCCTCCGAAATTGTTTTCTTTATTATTTTTCTTATTGCATCAATGATATAAATCAATGTCGTCTTCGATAAGAGGGTAATCAAATTTCCTCTCTCCTTATTCGCCAAATTAGATGCATGTCTGTCATTACTTTTCTCAATAACCATATCAAGATTTTTTTTTTTAATTATTCGGTCAAATTTTGACAAGAGTAATAATATTTACAAGAAGTTTCCATGATCGATTGTATCGTCGTTTAATGTATAGGCAGCATCATTTTTTGACCGATAACTAAGACCACGTTTCCCAATCATTTTCAGAATCTCAATTACTCTTTCCAGCCCTTGTCTCTTTTCTTGAACTTGTTGGCACCTTTTTTTTATTTTGCTGAGAGAATAAAATGCTATCAATGTCTCTTTCACTTACAGACATTATATAAGCTTCCACACACCTCTCGTGATATTTGCTGTTTTCATGTTCCTCTAATCTTTGATGCACGTTTCCAGGAATTCATATGCTAAGCATACTGTGCAAAACAAAGCTTTAGATTCTTTACAGTATGACACCCAATTCCTAAAGATACCATTGCTTCTGAAAAATACTCGATGCGTATTTGTAAATGGTAGATCAGTTTCACTCGCACTTGGTTGTAAGAGTACGGCCGTTGTTGGTAGTTGCCTCTAATATCACCGCATATTAGTTATTAATTATTATATCACCGGTCCTGGCTGCCCACCGGTCCTGGCGGCCCACCGGTCCTGGCGACCCACCGGCCCACCGGGAATCTTCCCGGTGTCCCGGCCGCCCAATCCATCCCTGAACACAACAAATCAGACGAACAAGGGTCGGCCTTACGAATTTGACGGATGCTTGCGGAGGACCCTCTTCTAATTGTATATACAATAAAGACTATTATTATTAATGCTAAATGTAAATTGTTAGTATTTAAAAATGTTTGATGTAATACTAATTTACTTTAGTTTTGGATGCTAAATGAAAATATTTACGAAATATTCCTTTCGTAATCGAAACAATATATATATATACACACACACACAAATTAGCCCCTCGCTCCCTGGGTCCCATTCTGCCAATGTTAATTGCTTGTTTATTTCTCAGATACAGGTGAGTTCATCAAGGGCCTGGGCATTCATATCGGCCCCCCAGGTACTCCATAGTTGGATGATTTGACCCATGCAATATTGCAACCAAGCAATTAAAGTATGGAGGCAAAAAAGCTTTTGTTTCTGCTGTACACAGAGTGTACAGAGGGTCACAAGGGAGACGATCATATCACAATCATACTGGAATATTTATGCCGTTATCAAGCAAGAACAATCATGTTTCAATCATTACAAAAAATCACACAAAATTCTTACTAAAACAGCCATGTCACAATCATAAAACTACAAATATAATATAATCATACTACAACAATCATGTCACGATCATACTTGGACAATCACGCTGATTTAGTACAATCAAATTTTGGTAATTTGGACTAACATAGAAAAAATACACCCCCCCATAATCTTCCCCTCCCCCCCTTCCAATCCACACGATGTATACCTGACTAGCAACACAAACATCAACAACAACAACTCAGTCTTCGTTTCGAAGTTTTTTCCAAATTTATTTTTTTTTTAATATCATGGATTTGCTGACAACATAGTACAACACTGACGTCTTCGTAAAACAACCATCTTTGTTTGTGTTTGTGTTTTTGTGTGTGTGTGTGTGTGTGTGTGTGTAAGTCCATGGAGAGCCGTTCTTACATTTTAGGGTGCCCTGGGATAAAGCTGCATTTATGGGCTCTACACGAATTCGATGTCATATTTCGGGGCCCTGGTAATCATTGAACACTGGGGGCCGCCGCCTAGTTAGCGTATCCGTAAGAACGACCCTCCGTCTGTCTGTGTGTGTGTGTGTGTGTGAGTAAGGGGACATCAGCCAGAAGGGAACAGAGGACATGGGGGGAAGTGTCGGGGTGAGTTACAGAACATGATAATAAACATTATAATCATCATCAACATCATTGTACTTGTAATACACATACATAGAATTAAAGTTATCAATAATTTCACAATCGATAATTTTAATATCACAACATCTACCGCGTCCCTTCATAGTTTAATACAATGTAAGACCTCATATAAATAAATACACAAAAATAATAATACCGTATATACAGACATAATGATATACGACATAGTTTAATACAATGTAAGACCTCATATAAATAAATGAACAAAAATAATAATACCGTATATACAGACATAATGATATACGACACAGTTAATACAATGTCAGACCTCATATAAATAAATAAACAAAAATAATAATAATACCATATATACAGACATAATTTTTTTTTAAACTAAATTCAACAAACTTGATCTCATGCAACGGTTTCTGAAGCTGTCCTCATGGAGTCAAGGACCATGGCAATCGACCAATCGATTTGATTCCCACTTCATGAGAATCAACAACTCCAATACGAAAATATTCAATAACGTTTTATTTCCTGTTTTCGACTCTCCAAAAAGTGAGGTATTATTAAAGAATTAAAATAAAACTCTATAACTATAAGAGTTAATTCTTTGAGGGAACTCTTGTATTGTTTGTTTGTGTGTGTTTACGAATGTATTCGCATTCTAACAATATAATCATTATTACCATGATTTAATCATTTTTGTCACATGATGTCAAAATTTAAATTACATCTTTAAAAAAAAAAAACAATGAAAAGATTATTTAAGCGCATCATAGGATAACTGTCGTTTAAAATTATGTAAAGATTTCAGCTCCGTGAAAGAAAAACTGCCAACAAGTTTTGTTTATAAGCGTGGACCACAGACCATATATCATATATAATAATACTCATTTCCAGTATGCGTTAAATCGAAAGTAAAGAATTAATACAACAGTATTCCAGTTTAAAATACAACCATGAAAAAATTCGGATCAGCCCTAAACCAAAAAATAACATAGCCTACCGATCAAGCCTAAGGGGATATAACTCTATGCAAAGGTTTTGCAGGGTACAGCTAGTATATATATATATATATATATATATATATATATATTGAACAGAATGCGCATTCCTTACACATTATAGTACATAAACTGTCATTCATATAGGTCAGTGATTCTCAAACTGGTGCGATTCGCGGACCCACCTGTTAGGTAAAATAATAAAAAGGGGTAAAAAAAAAAAAGTAAAGTTAGAATGTTTAATTGTAATACACTTTCGGCGACCCCCCCCCCCCCACACACACTTCAGACCAGCCCGTGTTTCGCTGGTGGGTGGCGCCCCGCACTGTGAGAACCATTGTACTAGATCCGCCATTGAATGTTTTATGACTAGCTCAGTCCGAAACGAGGATGTACTTTCTGTTCAATTTATATTCTGTGATCCTTCCAACAAGTTCCGTTGATAGCGAGGACAAGATACGATACGACAAGTCTTTAAAAAGTATATAAAACACAATTTCATATCAAAAAATTTGTATATCAAAATAGTATCAGTTATAAAATATGTCATTATGCAAATTATTTTCATTGAATGTAAAGTGCAGTATACATCTTTATATATATATATATATATATATATATATATATATATATATATATTATATATATATATATATATATATATATATATATATTCGCACATATGTGATCAATATAAAAATATAAATCAGCGAAACAAAAATTATTCAAAAAGATGCGAATCAATGTATTTGGACAAGATTAAAAAGGAATCTTATTAAAAGCTTTGTCATAGACAAAGGCGTGAATCATATAAACAGTTGGTGTAACAAAGAGATTTCGTAGAGTTATCGATATTATGATGGTGATATGACATTTAAAATTTAATGAACCCAATAAGAATTTAGTTTAACACTGAGAAATTTCGTTTGTTTTCAATTTTTTGTGAGCATATTACGTTTTTTTTTTTTTAAAGAAAAAAAAGTAGTTCTAAAATTAGAACATTTTGCAGTACACGGTAATGAATAATCGCGACCTCACTTCTGTAGTGATGTTCACTAAGCGAGATAACTCATTCAAGTTCCTCCCAAGGGAGATAATCTTAATAATTTACATAATGTGGATCAGTCATTGTAATTTAGGCAGCTTATTTATTATTCTTATTTTACATTCTAGCCTTGATGAATTATGAGTTATTCTCTTACACATTTTTATTTTTTTCGCAATTTACTTAAAACACTACGACAGTTAACACCACAGACCGATCTGATTTAATGATGACGGATTGGTGGTATGTATTGATATTGTGACATGCTGGGGGGAGGGGGGGCGAGGGAAGAGGACAATAAGACAGGCAGGGGAAACACAAACCGAAACAAACAACAAATAATGACACATAATGTAGCGGCACAATGAACATATTTCTATATATATTCTCTATACTTATAAGACGCATTTGTTGTCTGTCTGTCTGTTTCCTTATAACTCAAGATCCAGACAATCAAATAACGTGAAATTTGGTACAAGTACAGATAATTACATGGGGAAGGTTATAGGACAGGTTTCGTTTCATCTCGATGGGTAGTTTAATTGTAATAAATTATTTTTATTTTAGTATATTTTACTATATAAAAGTAATCTCGACGGCGCCATAGATAAAACTCTTCTGTGACGTCATTTCCCAATGATCGAATAGAACTTGCGCGCTGGTGCTGTATTGTGCCTTTGTGATGCGAAGAATTGTTGATGTTTTTTCATGCTTCCCGATTTGTACAGTTTGAGGAAGGTAAATGAATGAGGAAGGATTTTAGAAGAAGTGTGAAGCCATAATAATATATATATATATATATATATATATATATATATATATATATATATATATTTAGAGAGAGAGAGAGAGGGGGGAGGGAGAGAGATAAAGCGAGAGAGAGGGGATGGGGGAGAGAGGAAAGGATGGTTGGAGGGAGGAGGTAAGGAGGGGGAGGGGAGAGAGGGAGAGGGAGAGAAGGGGTGAGGGAGAGAGAGGGAGGGAGATAGGGAGAAAGGGAGGGAAGGAAAAAGAAAGGGAGGGAGAGTGGGAGTAGAGAGGGAGATAGAGGAGGGAGGGAGAAAGAGAGGATGGGAGGGAGGGATAGAGATAAAGAGAGAGGGGGCAGGGAGGGAGAGAGAGGAAACTAGGGTGGAAGGAAGGGGGGGAGGGGGAAGGAGAGAGGGGAATGGGAGAGGGAGGGATGGAGAAAGAAGGGAGGGAAGGAGGGGGTATGGGAGAAATGGGAGGGATGAGAGATAAAAAGTGAGAGGGGGGGCAGGGGAGGGAGAGAGAGAGGGAATGAGGAAGGGAGGAGGGAAGGAGAGGGATGGAAAGGGGGGGGAGAGAATGGGGTGGAGAGGGGGAGAGAAGGAGATGGGAGAGGGAGGGGGAGAGAGGGAAAGGGAGAGAGGGGAGGGAGAAAACGAAAGGTAAACAGAAAACCTTTTTTTAAACCCGGGCAAAGCCGGGTACTTGCAACTAGTATATAATATATATATATATATATATATATATATATATATATATATACACACACACTTTATGGTGTCCAGATCCTACGTTTACGGGATCCCTGGCAGACGTATATTTTGGGGCAAGAGGCATATTACGTTGGGGGGGCGGGCATTTGGTCAAAAAGGTTGTCATGGCAACGAAATGCAAATCCAGGGTCTCTCTGAGTTCAAACTTATATAAAAAAATATCTTGAGAAAAATAGTTAAGGAAATTTTATATTTTTAAGCAAACATAGATTTTACTTTAAATTGTAGGGGGTATGACTAAGAAAGATATTCCAGACTGGAAGACTTCAAAGAGAGGGGCCCCGACCAATGATAAACTTAAGCAAAATTCAAGTTACAATCAAACGAAGTCTACATATAAATAATTACAAATGAGTTGCTTGCTAGTTTTCTAGATTCTGACTTTGTTAATATTTTTTTTTTAAAGATATAGATGAAGACTTTAAAAAAAAATAGAGCGATCACAGCTTTGAGCATTTATGAATGATTTTATACATAAACCTATCAAAGACGTGTGTTTTATTAGGATGGTCTCCCCCTACCCACAAATCATTCCACAGTATACAACACTTGCCTGTTATCGCCAATAAAATATAGAGAATTGCAATCACAGCATAATACTTATACATGTTGGTAAAAAAAAAACAACCAAAAAAAAGTATCACATATTATAATATACATGAAATGATCACACAATAACAAAACTTTATATGTCTGCAAGAATTATTTTGGGTTATTATTGCGCTATAATTGCGAAAATAAACATAAACATTAAATAGAATAAAAAGGGAATCAAATTATTATACAAATATACAAAACAGCAGTACCGGTATTCAATAATGTAATATTTCATTCTCTTCTTATAATAAAAAAAATATATAACAGACTTATTTCAACAGCCAGCTTTCGTTTTCGAATGTTCAAACCAGCATAAAAAAACATAACGTGCTGAAAGTGTTGACTTGGCATTGTCTAAAAATAGAACTATGACGATATATAATCGCAAAATCAATTGACCAATAAGAAATAAAGTTATATTTTGTATTTATTATGCGAGCGATCATTTTAAAATTCAGGAACAAATGAATGAGTACTTATGAATGTGTACTTATGACAAATGTAAAATAAAAAAATAAGTTACATTTTGAGCTGATCATTACAAAATACAAGATCACATTAAATATTAACACAACATTGGCAACCACGATTCTCAAACTATCGTGTCACTGGTCACAGCAGAAACGAAATGAGGGTATCACAGTTTGTAGGGGAGGGGGCAGTTTGTGGGAAGGGAGTCAGTTCGTGTTGTTGTTTTTTTAAATTATTTAAACAAATTTGAGATCTTGATGAAGTTTTTCATACACGCAGAGCCGGTCTTAGCCTGTGGTGGTCCTTCCATTATACGGGGGGGGGGGGTCTTCGGTGAGAATAATTTGCGGGGCCTTGGATGAGATTCATATGCGGGGCCTCGAGCGAGTTTCATTTTCGAGGACTTGGGCAAAAGTCATTTGCCGTGGCCTTAAGCAAAAGTCATTTTTTTCAGGACATTGGGCGAAATTCATTTCCTGTTTGTTTGACCAAACAAACTGACAACTGTCTGTTTTGTATAGGCCTTTTGGTATATCAGTAAAAGTATATCTACCTATGTATTGCTCTATCGGTGTTTTTATTCTATCGGTACAACTTTTATCCCATTAGTACATTTTTTTTTATTTTTGTGCCAGTACAATGCTCTTTAGTCATATTTGTAATAGGCAGGGCCGTTATTACGGTATGAGGTGGCCCTGGATCAAAGTTACATTTGGGGACATAGCGACAAAAAATGTATAATTAACGCCACCGTCTGCACCTAAAATGCCCTTTCCCCCCCCCCCCCCACACACAACTGTTCGATAATTTGAGCCCGGGGCCCCTGACAAGCTCGTAGACTGCCCTTCGTAACAGCCGACAAAATACAAAAGTCCAGTCGATGGCAGTGAGGGGAGGGGAGTATATTGGGCAGCTTCCTAATTTGCCTGGATATAAGATCGGCTTTTTGTTGATTGCTGGTCCATTCTTAGCGTCGGTCATTACCCAGTACATTTGTTCTATCAACATATTGTTCCAATAACTCCAATATCTCTATGGATACAAGCTGTTCTCCATCAACAGTCCAGCCTCTGTCAATACAATATTCTCCCCCCACCCCCATCAGCCGCAATGTTTTGACTGCTCCACGGGGGTTCACCAATTTAATAACGTCACTTTTTTTTTACTTTTTTTGTTACCGTGTTTCTACACATGTCACATGTAAATCGGGTCAGGGATTCTCAAATAAATTCCCTTCAGCCGTCCTTCATCTTGTCCCTCCTGTTCTCGGTGAGGCGCCCTGCGGGTTTAAGAGCTACATTTGGCCTCCCAGCCACCACCACTGTAGTAGACATTGAGTGAAATTGATCCATTGATCAAATCCGTCTCTGTAGATGTGCAATATCATACCCACGCCCCCCCCCCTCCATTTTGTCAAAGGGCCTTTCTGATTTGAAGGTGTGTTTTTAGGGGGAAGGGTTACCCGCAAGGGGTGATTATCTAAAAAAACAAAACAACATCTATATACTTTTCTTCAAAGAACCCACCCCCTCCCCCAAAACAAAAGCTAAAAGTAACCAAGACAGGCTCTGGTACCGAGTGGTTTAAAAACACAATCATTTGTAACTATTTAAATGGCGTGTGTGTGTGTGTGTGTGTGTGTGTGTGTGTGAAGCTACTCAAAGGATAAGATCTTAGAACCGTTAAACCACTAATGGGACGGTTTTTACGGTGCCCTTCTTTCACCCCCGCCCCCCCCACCCCACCATAGTCGATAGTGCAATGTCCTATGAGGCACGACGGGGAAAATAAAACGGGGGACTTTAACTAACACTTGAAATATTCACTGGTCCTCATCCGGAGATCGGACAGTCGAGAATGTACCACATGACCAACGGTGCACTATGGTTATGCCGTCAGTTAAAGGAATGAATGGATGATATATGTTTGAGAACCAGTGAGGACTTGTGCATACGTCTATCCCGGACGAATTTCTTTTATTTTTGTCACACGATCTGGGTGTTTTTTTTTCTTCTTCTCTCTATACTCTGATAAACAGAAAAATTCCCCCGTGCCAGCGTTCTCTATAGGCCGCGCTCTTCAGTGCGCGCACATAGCTCGCCGAGCGCTCTAACACACATTAGGTCGGTTCATTTCGTTTAGTAGGCATGCAAATCGTTAATCCAAAATGTTCCGCCGCGCACAACCCTTGAAAATTTTCGGGGGGGGGGGGGAATCATTGCTCTCTCTCTCCCCCCCCCACAACCCCACCCGCCCTTCCCTAGCCTGTCAATCAAACCCCCCACCGTGAGCGCAAAATATGATATGGCCAGCCATTAACAGGGTTGAGTCAGAAATAAAAAATAAATATTTATACACGTGTACTACTATCAATAGGACCAACAGTGTACACATTGTACTAGTGATTGATTATGTGTGTACAAGTGATTAGTGTGTGTGTGTATGAACAATTTATTTGCTGTACATTATAAAAAACATATTTACAATATCATAAAATATTAAGTAGAAGAATTCTTTTAGGCAAGCTGAGTGAGCCGGAATTCTGATTTTGAAATTAAATAGAAAAATGTTATAATATTATTAATTTGACGTCAGGTCACTACGTCATAAGAGTGACGTCATGCACACGAGACTCCGTCGTCAGAGTCCACGTTGTACTGAGAGTCTTCGTTCACGTGAAAGATGGACGACTCCTCTTGGTCATAGCGACCTCTGCCTTTCTTGATCTTCGTCTCTTTACCGGGCGTGAACCTCTTTGTTTTCTTCCTCGACTGCGCCAGTTTGGTGATGTCCTCTTTAAACTTGTACAGCCTCGACATCTCGTCCTTGCGGTTCTCCGGGTTTTTGGGTTTAGTGGCGGCAGAAGACGCAGAATCCTCCTCCTTTTTCAGGGCGTGTTGTTCCAGCTCTTCCTTGTCAAACCTGGACGCCTCGTCAGCGTTCCAGTCCATGGCACTCATCTCTTTTATGATGTCCCTACTGTAGTAGGAGACCTCCTCGCGGGCGACCCTCGACATCCCGTCGGGGTGGATGTAGGACACCTCGTCTTTGTCAGAGAAGGACACTTCCTTCACCTGCTTGCCCTCGTCTTTCAGGGGATTCCCGTTTTGAGCTTTGATCCCGTTGGAGAGCTGCGGCGAGCACCCGTTGGCTTTCCTCAGAACGTCGAACGAGTGCGGGCGCGGTATGCTCGCGGCTGAAACGCCACCGGCGACCTCCATAGGAATGTCGCCCTGGTAGGACAGCGTCCGGCGTAAGATGTACTGCTTGCCGTCGGATCGCACCAAACACCGCATGGGCATCTTGAGGTTTGATGGAGATTTCCTGTTGAGCGATTTCACGCTGCCGTGTCGTTTGTCCTTGGCGCAGCAGTGCTGGAGTTTCCGCCGCGCGTACCTGTAGAACGAAGTCCTAAGAATTTGGTTTCGAATTCCGTATATCGCGGCGTGGATGAAAGGCGCGGCTAGGAACAGGGTGGTTGCTATAGAAACGAAAAACGTGTTGGCTTTGACGGCGAAGATGACCTCGTAGATGATGATGATGGCGTAAGGGAGGTAAGTCAGGACGAACGACCCGATCAGCTGGAGTATAGTGCCCATGGCCTTGGTCCCCCGTAGAGAGAGGGAGCTCTGGGTGGTGGGCGCGATGGGCGCCTGGATGACGCTCACCATCCGCAGCATGGTGGCGGCGATGCGGCTGCTCTGCGTGCGGGCGATGCGGAAGATGTGCGCGTAGCAGTAAATCATCAGGCAGAACGGGAAGATGAAGGACAGGCACAGCAGGACGCAGGTGTACCATCGGCCGGCCGCGCTGGAGAAGTTCACCCCGCAGATCCCCATCGTGGTGTGCAGCGTGTACTCGTTCGCCCCGAACAAGGGCGGAAGGGAGAGCACCAGCCCGCAGCCCCAGAAGACTCCGAAGCAGGGCAGCATCTTCCGGAGCGTGGCCGTGAGAGAGTGGTGGAGCGGGGATGCGATGGTCTGGTACTTGTCCCAGCTCAGGGCGGCGATGGTCCAGACAGAGACGCTGGTGAACACACACGTAACGTAGGCGTAGGCCTGGCACATAGCCTCACCACCAACCCACGTGCCCTGGAAATAATGAAAGTCATCAAGAGAAACGCCGGTTAGAACAAGTTTACACAGAAAAAAAAAAATATATATATATATAGTGGATTCCGCTTAATTGGGACACCGCTTATTTGGGACAGCCGCTTATTTGGGACCAATCTCAAAGAAACTAAACCAAGAAGGCAATAGTAAATTTGTATGTTTAATTGGGACAGCCGCTTAATTGGGACAAAAAGCCTCGGTCCCGATGTGTCCCAATTAAGCGGAATCGACTGTATATTTAAGAGAAATATGCAGTTAAAACATATTTAAACGTTTAGATAAATAGAAATTTATAAAGGAGTTAAACGAATCTGATATTTGAGAAATATTGATTCATAAATTTGTTAAAAAATGGCTACAAAAAATACAGAGAACGAAATACAACCGCATTTCTTTCTTTTTTTTATTTAAGTATTAACGTGCTAAATTTAAAATGATTTTTTTTGAGCTGTAAAGAATGTTGTCCATTGTTGTTACATTGTTTTAGATTTTTATTGTTTCATTAGAAACATTACTGCAATTATGAAGAAAAACCCAAAGTAAAAAATGTATTAATTAATATGATCCTCTTATTTTTTTTATAAATCGTTATTATCGCATTTTTTTTTAATTTTGTCTACCAACTCCCAAGAGATGGCCGTAGGAGAACCTTACTCCTGGTTAGGTAAATAAGGGCTACGGCACTGCCCCCCCCACACACACACTTTCAAAGTGCTCCCTTGGTTTTCAATGTAGATCGAACACGGGATTCTCAGGTCGACAGTCAAACTATTAACCGCACGACTATTCGTCCCCCTAATAATAATATCACACCACCCCCCCCCCGCAACCAACGATAATACTCGCAGATTAAATCGATCCATTATATTGAGATCAAACCTGGTCTCTTATTGGATGGGCCCAAAACTTGTTTTGCGGCCTAGGGCACACAAGGGAATAGCGGACCATCTAGAATGAGAGATGAATGGGAAAATACAGTTCTCAGTGTAAAAAGTGGGATTTTAGGGGTGGGGGGTCCTATAGAGGCCGAGGCCCCGGGGCAAAGAGCTGGTGCTCACGCCTGTGTTTATAGTGACCTTTACGTTGTCTTACATCAATTACGTAGCCAAGGCTTCAACGGCCTCTGAGACAACTGGAAAGATTGAGTTAATTGGTAAAAACTAGGGCTCGAACTCGTGGCTTTTTACCATACCGCCTGAACTAACACCTAAGCATGCCACATAGAGAAAATTTTTGGTAGGGTCCGGACCCGCACGACCCGTACATCGGTTGCGCCCATGAACAAGAACAAACTTACGTGAAACGTGGTTACGGCTGGATACATGGTGGTGAACACTGAGGACAGAAGGCCGACACCCCCGAGATGCACAAGTAGAATATTCCTGACCGTCCTCAGGCGCCTGTTCGGGACGATCGCAATGATCATGAAGGTGTTGAAGCTCGCGCCGAGGATGCTGATCACCACCAGGCACGCCCCTCTGACGTACTTCACCGATTCCGGCAGGAACTCATCCAGGGCGGCGGCGTCGTACGCGCTCGTGTTGAGGTAGAGCCGGTCAAAGGTCAAGGTGGTGTTGACGTCGTAGGCCATGGTGAAGTAAACGGCCCTGTGGAACTGGTGGAATGACGTCACGGCAATTAGCCCTCTCATGAGACGTCAATGACGACGACCTTGGGGGAGGGGGTGATATGGCGTAACGATCACGTCAATTCCATAGCGTTGCTAACGTAATGGCTTATATATTTTTTTCTATTTTGTTTTTCCTAATCAAAGGGAGTTAATTGGTTCAGAGCTTATCGGAGTCTTTGTCAGCAGTATGCATTCATCGAGCATATTGATGGAGGGGAGATAACCGAAAATATGCCGTTAAAAAGTAATAAGATTTGTCTCGCTTGATAACCTTTCGCCCTCGTCTTGCAAGATGATTGGGCGAACGGCAGCAATGGAGATCAGCTTGATACCATCTGTGAAAAGAAGTAACATTTTTGTTAGTTGTTTAGTTTTTTTTTTTTTGTAATTTGTTTATAGACTTTCAGCATAACATCCATTTCAACATTCCGAGTAAAATGATCCCTTATAAAAACGGCTGTTTAAACGACATTCCCCCCCCCCTCCCTTTTGGGTGTTTGGGTCTGTGCCAAGACCTTTGTGATCATGGCTGAAAAAAAAGGCAATGTTAATGACCAATTAGCTACGGGCCCTTTTTTTACCCTTGGGGCCCATGAGCGAATAATGAAGTGGGCACATGTTAAGACGACAGTAAATACAACATTGATTTTTTTAAAAATTGTCTTTATCAGCGATTCTCAAAGTGTGGAAAGGCCTTTCTTATTTCAAGGAGAATCGTGGTCGAATTTCAGACTGGTCACGAAAAAATTAAAATTTATAATAATACGATCGATAATCGCTGTAATTACAGCTCTAGTTGTTTTATGTATTACAAAGGTAAAAAAAATTGTAAATTGAACAAGTGAAAGAAGATATGTTTGTACACAACTCATGGCGCTTATCTTCTTTAGTTCTCATCATTATTCCTTTTTTTTTGGTATGTCGGCCGCGAAAAGCAAATCTTTTTTTTTTAATGGTGGGTCGCGAAACGTAAAAAGTTGGAGATCCAGTGGTCTAGAAAGTGTAAGTACTCTTAAAAGAGGAATTCATATTTATAAATGCATATATAAAAATGAAAGTGTTTTTAACTGTGCAGCTTAGAAATCAACATCGTCCAATGGAGAAAAGTCAAACTGGCATATAACTCAGTTACGAACTTGTAAATGCAAGTTTCTAACGGCCAGAACGACAGATTCGTTCAGTTTACCTCAAAGTTAAAGTATGGAATATATAAGGCAAGGGTGACGTTTCCAGCCCGGGGTTAAACCCGTGCGAAGTCCGGGTGTATATTAGCTACTATTATAATAAACAAAATAGTTCAAGTGGCCTGTATTGGTGGACTGGATTTATTTCGTGTCTTTTTATTAAGTTTCAATTATCTGGTTTTCCAATGTTAATGGTCAACTTAGTACATATAGTCAGCGAGTGTTATTGGATAGAGGCTCCATTTATTTACTATCCACTTCTAGATTTTTTAAAATGCAAATAATAGCTTATCCGAAAGTCGAACAATGACATTCATAATGCAGGCCATAGGGACAACACAGTAACCAGAACTTTTTATTAGTTCGTAAAACAGTTTCAAGATAACACTGAACCTCAAAATGTTCATTTAAATCACTGAAAATAGAATAAAAAAAGATATTGAAAACAAAAAAAAAATACTCACTGTTAAAATGTATATATTGTAAAGTTGTGTGCATTTTGGTAAATTTGTGTGCGTATTGTAAAGTTATGTGCAGCTGTTTGCATATTATAAAATTGCTTGCATATTGTAAAGTTGCATGCATATTGCATTGCTGCTTTTGCATATTTTAAAGTTATGTTTTTATTTTGAATGTTTTTTTATAATATCGTATCGTTGTGTGCACATTGTATAGCTATTGTGAAACGGTGTATTCAATGTACAGTTGTGCGTATTTTCGGGTCACGTGATCTTTCAACCCTATCAAAATACGGCATGGCCTAGCCTTACATGTTTTTGACAATCTAGCGAAAATAGTAACTCAGTGACCTGGATTGAAATTCCGTTCTTTCCTCCATGAAAATTCTATTTTGATTAATATTGGAAAGTAGCAAGACCATGTCCATAAGACGTTTCCATCTCTTTACCGATATAGATTTTATTTTTAATAAATATATTTCCATTTCCTTTTATCGCTTCACTCTCTTTCCCATATAGCTTTCTGTTCCAAGGTTCCACAACTTCCAAAAAAAAAAAAGTCATCAGGGGGAGGGGGCAGCTTTTAGTTATAACGCGCGATGATGTCCCCTTGTTACTGACTATTGATTATTGCCTAGATGTCAGCTAGGAGTGGCATTTCACCTTTTGCTGTGCATGCCATGTTCCTTTACAACATCACTCCCTGCTCCATGTTATGTGTTTGTGTGTGTGTGTGTGTATTGTTGTTGCTGTCTGCTTGCAGCCAAGGGGCACAATCTAGAACTGCATAATGGGAACTTATGGTGTGCAAGCTATACAACGCAAATTATCCCCCCTTCCCCCTTTTAAGCCGTGCAGTAAAAACGGGATGAACTAGACGGCGCTCTAACGGCCAGACGTGGTGGTCAGAGAGTTGTTTTCTGGACATATTGTTAACTCAATTTTGTTTTTCACCCATAGTATCCAATTCTACACCAAAGTCTGTGTTCAAAGCTTTTGAAATTTGTTTAGAAAGTTAAATCACGTTTATTTTCTAAGTTCATGGCATTTTTATCCAAGGAAAAAAAAAGGGGGTCAAAGAAAGTGTTCTGGCCCAAAGGACATTCCATGATTTCTCTTATTGTTTATTGGGGTGCCCTTTCTGGCAGCAGAGCAACACATTCTACATAAATATAGCTAGAAGCAATAAAGTGGGGGAAAAAAATATACGATAGAAAAAATAAATAAAAAAATTACATTTGTGTGAAAGAAATTGGATGATGTTTATGAATAAAGAAACATTTTTATAAATATAATAGATAAAAATAAAGAGAACCATGTTAACAGCCTGTATTTTTTCTCAATTTTAAAAAAAATCTGCCCATCCTGTAAGACAAGAAAGTGGCGTACTTGTATTGAATACAACGTGTAAGACCAAAGGTCTTGCCCTCCATGGGCACCATGAGTATTGGGGCACCATGTTTATTGGGGCACCATGTGTATTGGGGCACCATGTGTATTGGGGCACCATGCTTATTGGGGCACCATGAGTATTGAGGCACCATGAGTATTGGAGCACCATGTGTATTGGGGCACCATGAGTATTGGGGCACCATGAGTATTGGGGTACCATGAGTATTGGAGCACCATGAGTATTGGGACACTATTGTATTGGGGCACCATGAGTATTGGGTCACTATTGTATTGGGGCACCATGGGTATTGGGGCACCATGAGTATTGAGGCACAATGAGTATTGGGGCAACATGAGTATTGGGGCACCATGAGTATTGGGGCACCTTTAGAAAATTAGGGCCTGTGACTTTGAATTGTATCTTCGCCTAGGATACCGAAAAATCTAAGAAGAATTCTGATCCAGGGGGAGGGTTGTGCGTGCGGGGGGAGAGCGGGGCATCTTCTACTAATGAACTCCTTTCGGTGCTCCTTTCTAGTTCGGTGCTCCTTTCTAGTTCGGTGCCCCTTCCTATTTTGCCTCTTTCCTATTTCGGCCTCTTTCCTATTTCGGTGCCCGTTCCTAGTTCTGCACCCTGTGCGGCCGGACATCTCACAGTACCCCCCCCCACCCTCGCTACTACGTACGACCACTATATTTGTTGCCGCTCTACCCTTAGAAAATGAAATGGAAC
The DNA here is from genome assembly GCA_021962125.1 of Bulinus truncatus. Classification (NCBI taxonomy): domain Eukaryota; kingdom Metazoa; phylum Mollusca; class Gastropoda; family Planorbidae; genus Bulinus; species Bulinus truncatus. The sequence goes on from JAGDYQ010000220.1 coordinate 591,078, forward strand.
AAGTCTAGAACAAGCGGGTGATACATTTGACAATTGGCGGACAGCTCGATGGTTGAGAGCTTGTTAAGTCAGCGGCAAGTCTAATGTCATTAGTTTAAATCTAAGCGACACAAGTCCTGTCTTTTTGGAATCGTCTCGTGAACGTGGAATTCTATAGCCAATCATTGCCTTATATTGCATTCTTCATAGCCAATCATTGCCTTATATTTCATTCATCATAGTCAATCATTGCCTTATATTGCATTCATCATAGCCAATCTTTGCCTTATATTGAATTCATCATAGCCAATCATTGCATGATATTGAATAGGTCATAGCCAATCATTGTCTCATATTGCGTTGGTCTCTGTATACAGTCTCTGTATGGCTATCCTACACATATTGATACATACAATACATAATACAATACATACTTTAAATACATAAATACAATCAAAAAGCAAATAAATAATACTTCAAAGCAAAGCAGAATGAAAACACTGTAATGTTAATTGTTTAGAACTAATAGTACGCTGTGATCTATTTCTGATATCGGAGTTTTTCTATTCTTAACTTTTGCTGTTTGATTTTGCAAAGTATAAATTATTAAAAACATTCTAAAGTACATTTTGCATACACATTGCCAGTTTTAGTTTTTAGATTTTTGTAGCCTTGAAAAGTCAAAGTAAAAAAAAATTAATGTTGATAATTTGTTTAGAAAGAAGCCGTTTATGGGGGAAAAAATCGGCTCTGCGATATTTAAAAAAAAATCGTATACGATACTTAAAAACACATTCCCGGCAATGAGGAAAAAAGCTTTGAACAAAAAAAAAATTATTTTCCCTCTAAAACTCAATAAAACTGTGAAACAGTTTTTGAGTGTAATTGATTTATACACCTTACGGCTACAGTTACTAGGCAACCCATGTTTTTTTTTATTTTGAGTTTTAGCATCAAAAGTGTTTCTTTTGATACATTTTTCTAAAAAAATATGAACTTTATCCTTTCCTGGAAGTCGTTCGAAATTTTAAAATTTTGATTAATCAAACAGACTGACATTATTTCGTTCCGGTATCACCTTAGACTCAAATTGTTTTAAAATTATTGGCAGTAAAATTTGAAACATTTTAAAGCATGATGCAGAAAAGTGTTTTTTCAAAGAGTGCCTTTTGATGCAGAAGTTGCAAATTAATTGAAACGGCTCGCCAATAATTGTAATAATTTAACAAAATTGAAAATATAAACAGTTCATAATTTTAGACTTTCTTCTTTAAATGTGCTTCGCAAAAACTGGAAAGATTTCTGTGTGGGTTGCGAATTGCAAAGGTTTGAGAATCCATGATGTGGAATAGTTAAATGACGAATTCCCTAAATAGTTCTTTTTTTTTTTTAAAACAAAAAAAAAAAGAAAAAAGTTTGAGATTATAATCTAATAAAATAATAGCGATTTGTTTTCTGCGTTAAATCGAAAGTAAAGAATTAATACAACAGTATTCCAGTTTAAAATACAATCATGAAAAAATAGGATCTGCCCGAAACCAAAAATAATATAGCCTACAGATCAAGCCTAAGGGTATATAACTCTATGCAAAGGTTGTGCAGGATACAGCTAGTCTAAAATAATATTAATGAAGATACCAAAGGACAAAGCACAGAAACAAAATTTGTAACCCAAGAGACAAATTAAAAAAAAAATTGAACAGCAATCAAAATCCATGGGACAAACCACATAACTTTCAAAATCAAAGGGAAAAACCACAGAAACAGTATTCAAAATCTAAAGATCAAAGCCCAGAAATCAATTCAAAGTCGAACAAAGCCCAGAAATCACATTCAAAGTCGAACAAAGCCCAGAAATCACATTCAAAGTCTAAAGAACAAAGCACATAAATCACATTCAAAGTCTAGGAACAAAGCCCATAAGTCACATTCAAGGTTTAAAGAACAAATCCCAGAAATCACATTCAACTCACATTTTAATAAATTCAGATTATCGAGGTTTTGCCGTAAAATGTTTATTCATTTATGTTGCTATGGCATCGCTAAGTAGCACAAAACAAGATCAGGTAAACTTATTGCTACTACGATCGTTTATTCAACTGGCGAATTGAATGCGTCGGTATCGATCTAGCTAATCAAAAATATCATATCGATATTCGTAATTGGTTTTATATGATGAACTGTCCCGCCTCTGGTCTGAAATTTAAATTTCTGACTCAGTGAAAGGCCATTGGTTGAATGTTTTGACGTCAGTCTTCATTTGACGTGAACCTATTTTGATCTTAGATCAACAGTCGCCAACCAATGGAAATAGTTCTTTCTCCGTAGAAAATATTTGACGACCTTCTTAATCTAGCCTACTTTTAATAGTAGTTATATAACATATGAATTTAGTAGTCTGTGATACCTACGTATGAATTTAGTGGTCCTTGATACCAACGTATGAATTTAGTGGTTCGAAATTTTAAAAAAATTAAATTAGTGGTTTGCAATAGAAAACATATGAATTTAGTGGTCCGAGATATAAATCTTTTGAATTTAGTGGTCCACGATGTTTGAAATATGCCGACCGCTGTTCTAGAATAGTCGATGACTCACCGTTGGCCAGGATTTAAGTCAGAGTCCATGCTAACTACTATACCTCTCTCTAAATGTTTGAGGGTCCCCTCAATAAAAAATACACCGGTCGGGTCCATAAATTACCGACTCCCCTCCCCCCCACTCGCGCTTCTGTAACGACGCCAGTGATGTGAGCCCTTAGATCATTGTTACAAACTGTATTAAGACATCTTCCCGCGTTCAACACCCACTTCTTTTCTTCCCGCGTTGTATTAACCCCCCCCCCCCTCTTTCCCCGGTCTGATATGGCGCGCCCGTATTTTGACCAAAACCAATGGCTCGTGACGACCCGTCTTCGGCGGAGCCGTCCATCTTTCACCTTCCCCCTCCCATGAGATTAATTCTTCGGACCAGGCCGGATGATAACAGAGCGTGCGCGCCTTATAATATGGTACCGTTGTCCAGTACACCTGGATGACACGACGTTGATGTATGTTTGACAACGAACAGATTAAGGGGCCCAATGATATAAAAGGAGATGAGTTTTAGTAATCGGGGAGGAGTACACCCCCTTGCGGGGACGAGAGCAGTACACCCCCTTGTGGGGACGAGAGCAGTACATCCCCTTGCGGGGACAGGACTATACGCGCATTCCCCCTACTCCGAGGGGTCCACGCCATACGAGTCTGTTTTAGACTCCCGACTCTAAACCTCTTTTAGAGTTATTTGTATACTTATGATTTGCATATTGTAACTTAGCGGCCCAGCTAAGAGTTCTTTTTAGAACTATATGTTTATATGCTTTGAATAAAGTCTAAGTGTTGTTAATCGCACCCGACTTGAGTCGTTCTGTACTTATTCGTCACGTGGTTGTATGCAAATATAAATTATTGACCTCACGTATTCAGTTCAGAACTAGATTACCCACAGACAAACGACCATCGCAACACAGCCCTAAAGGCGAGATTGTGATAATTGGCGGCAGATCGTCCGAGATTGAACCTTATCTGCCAGTTTTACAATACTGACCAGACGGGACCAAGGCCTGACTGAATCGTAGGTCTGGGGGCTCGAGAGCCAGCCACGTACGAAAAGAACAACTCATCATTTGCTCGTCTGAAAAGACATCCTTTGCTCGTCTGAAAAGACATCATTTGCTCGTTGAAAGACATCCTTGTTCATCTGAAAAGACAGCCTTCGCTCGCCGAGAAGACAGCCTATGCTTGCCTGATACACGTCACCTTCACATCACCTTCATTGTTCGGACCTTGCTCACCCTAACGGAGCCAGAACGTGCTTACCTGTGGCTACGGAGCCGGTCGACACTGAAGTCAACAAGCACAAGACTATCAGAACAATATTGCTTATACTTATAGAATAGACTTTCGCAATATTTGACTTTATGCCTGTGTGTGTGTTGTGGTTTTATTCGTTTTCTGGAGGACTGGAAGCGTCCAGGTAGGTCAATTATTTTTTAGTCTTTTCTTACTGACCCTTGTGAGTTGCCTGAATTGTGTTTTCTTTTTTTTTTGAATAACGTATTTCCTTGTTCAAAATTTACCAACCTAAGGGTTGTCGAGGGAAAATATTTTTCTCGCACGTGTTAAAAGGGATTAAATAATTTTATGAAAGGAAAAAGTACGGAATATGGGCTCACGGATAGAAGGGGTCGAGGGCCTAAGTTGTTGTCGGTGGGCCACGCTAGAACCATTCATAGATAATGGGAGGGCCCAGGGCAATCTAAAATTATATAAGTGATGCGGTAAGATACCGGTCTAGTAGTAGTTTGGGGCGCAGGGCATCTCGCTGCCAAGCACATGCAGCAGGAGAATGGGCCCTTGATGCGCCGAGTTGTTGTCCATATTAGGTTCAAGAGAACCAGTGGAACGTAGAAGATTTTATATTTTAAGTGGATGTTAATGCTTTCCATGCATTTTATTTTTACTTTGCTTGTGTAGCCATTTTGATTTTGGGTACAGTAATTTCTATTTTGTATACATGTTTGTTTGTTTTTTTGTGAGGGCCGAGTCATTGTCGCCTAATAGCACTTTAGCAGGGCGGGACGTCGGGCGCCTTATTTGTGTCAGGGCAACACATTAGACCCTTACGTAGATCGGGTGGGCCCATGACAATATGATAGATTGTTTGTTAGAGGCGAATCGGTGATGGCCATTCGTTAAGTCTTATTTTGACAGTTCGCGAATTGTCGATTGGTAGAATTAAGCTGTAGTACATATTGTCTATTTAACGTCAACCGGGTATCTGTGTGATAGGCCGGATATATTCAGGAATTCAGAGATTTGGATTTCAAGTTAATTTACATTTGGCAGAATCTCACAGATCAGAGAAGGGAAGGCTTGAATGAAATTATGTAATTAACATATGTTAATGAGATTTTATGATTTTGACTCATGTTCTTATACATATTGCTTATGGAATTTGATTTTGTTTGGTCCGTCTTAGTAAACTAAGAGAGGCACCAGTATTCATATTTGTATTAGATGCAAGGGGATTTTTGTAAGTGAGGTTTGCATAATTATATTGTTATCCTTTAGATAATTGCTCTGAGGCTAAACCCATCCCCGGTTTCAATTAACCGTAATGTCCTACACGGGAAGAATGTCTTTTGGAGGAGGGGCATAATGTTACTAACTGTATTAAGACATCTTCCCGCGTTCAACACCCACTTCTTTTCTTCCCGCGTTGTATTAACCCCCCCCCTCTTTCCCCGGTCTGATATGGCGCGCCCGTATTTTGACCAAAACCAATGGCTCGTGACGACCCGTCTTCGGCGGAGCCGTCCATCTTCACCTTCCCCCTCCCATGAGATTATTTCTTCGGACCAGGCCGGATGATAACAGAGCGTGCGCGCCTTATCATATGGTACCGTTGTCCAGTACACCTGGATGACACGACGTTGATGTATGTTTGACAACGAACAGATTAAGGGGCCCAATGATATAAAAGGAGATGAGTTTTAGTAATCGGGGAGGAGTACACCCCCTTGCGGGGACGAGAGCAGTACACCCCCTTGTGGGGACGAGAGCAGTACATCCCCTTGCGGGGACAGGACTATACGCGCATTCCCCCTACTCCGAGGGGTCCATGCCATACGAGTCTGTTTTAGACTCCCGACTCTAAACCTCTTTTAGAGTTATTTGTATACTTATGATTTGTATATTGTAACTTAGCGGCCCAGCTAAGAGTTCTTTTTAGAACTATATGTTTATATGCTTTGAATAAAGTCTAAGTGTTGTTAATCGCACCCGACTTGAGTCGTTCTGTACTTATTCGTCACGTGGTTGTATGCAAATATAAATTATTGACCTCACGTATTCAGTTCAGAACTAGATTACCCACAGACAAACGACCATCGCAACACATCTCTAAAGGCGAGATTGTGATAATCATGCGGCGACGACCACGTGACTGACGCCCTATGTTTGGGGGAGGGGGGCTTACATCTGTTGTCTGCGTCTGAATGACAGACTGAATTCAAGGAAAACATGGTGTATTTTTATTATGGAATCTTTGTTGAGTCGCGTGAACTCTAAATATAATCAGCGATGGCGTCTCTTAATTACCCTCCTGGTCATCTAAAACTGAAACCCTGAAGGTCAGTTAAAGCTCAGTAAGAACCCCTGGTCATACCATTTTTATAAGCAGCTATGGGAGAATCCTAATTCGGAGTTAAAACATTTTTTTCCTAAATCAACCAATATATTGAGACTGTATAATATATGTCATATTTGACATAGAGCAGGGGGTGGTGGGCAACGTTTTTGATCCGCGGGCCGCATTGGGCTCTTAAATATGATAGTAGGGCCGCACCAAGAGTAGACAAACGAAGTGTTTTTTTTTAAATAATTAAAATTTAAAGTAATCGTCATTGATGTGAACGAGCTTAGACTAGCAGGGGGACGGGGGGGCGGGGCGGACATCGCCCAAGGGCCGTATTTTTCCCATGTCTGTCCGAGATATTTAAAAAAATAAATAATAAAAATTATTATCTCCTTGTTTGTCGATTGGCTCTACTATGTTTATCAAATTAATAACATTTCTCTGCCTCACACACACACACACACAGACGCTTAGATCTCTAGAATAAAAAAAAACCGTTTCCCAGATTGCTTTGTATTTCATAGGAAATTTTTTTTTTCATCTGGAAGAGTCAATCTGGAAGTAAACAGAATCTTTCCCCGACAAACAGACACTGATACACACACACACATTGACACACACACACACACACACACATACACTGATACACAATTCATTCACTCGCATGGCCAGAGACAGACTGTAGACAGAACGTATTAAAATCCATGGATCTCATCACAGACGATGTTTCTCTAGTCTAGCGTGGGTCTCTCTTTCTATCCATCTCTTTCCCTTTCTCTCTCTCTCTCTCTCTATCTATCTATCTATCTATCTATCTATCTATCTATCTATCTATCTATCTATCTATCTATCTATCTATCTATCTATCTATCTCTATTTCTCCTTCTCTCTCTCTCCCTCCCTCCATCTCTCTCACTCTCTCTCTTTCTCTTTATATATATATATATATATATATATATATATATATATATATATATATATATCACTCTCTCCTCCAGTCTCTCTCACTGCATCTCTTTCTCTCCATCTCTCCGTCTCTTTCTCTCTCACACACACAAATACGCACACACGCACACACATACACACGAACCTTTACGCATCCAGACGTTTCTGTGCCTTTCCAGTTGAATGCATCTATTTGTCGAACAGATTAGATTCATTTCTTGTCAGTAAGAAATCAATGCTAATGAAAACTAAACATGATCAATGAAACAGGTGAAAATGTGTTTGTGTCGAGTTAATTTATTACGAGTTGAAAAAAACAAAAATACACAAATCCAAAAGATTCAAAATCAGTTATTAGATAATTAAATAAACATTTTAACAATAAAAATGTTTCACTATGTGTGAAAATTATATTTGAGAAAAATGTCTTACTCGAAGAAAATTAACAAGGAACAATTAAAACTACATACATAGAGAGTGCCATAGATATCATATATCTAAGGAGAGTACTACAAAATAAAATATACAGTACCGCACCAACCATTTCTCTCCTACATTATTGGACGAACATTCACAATTTATTGACCAATCATTGAACAACACCATTAAAAACGAATGGAAATTTTATACGAGCCACTAATTCCTAATACCATAACTGAAAGAAAACATATACTATACTGTTGACAAATAAAACAACTTCAAATGTTCTTACATTCAAACTGTGGTTCATTAATCAGGGGTGGATTAAGGTCACCAAAGGCCCCGGGGCACAGATTAAAATAACGGGCCCAATTTATAACAGCAAGTGAGTAGGGGGGGGGTTATAAAGTTAAAAGTGTAAAATGTGTGGTTTTGCGGTGCTTAAAGAGCGCTCTTTGAGCCCGCCCTTACATCTGCCTCTGATATAATGTAAAACTTCTGTGATACAAATGGGTTCGCTCGTGCTATCAGGGGTGGGGGGGGGGGTAGGAGGGGGGCATCTTACAAAAAAGTGACCTCTCCTATGGAGACCTTGATTCCAAATATCAAGGCCACCACACGATGAACTGTTAGACTATATCGATCGACAACAATGGTATGCGGTTGGTGTTGTGTTTATGTGGCGGGGGCGGGGCAGGGCGGGGAGGGGGCGGGGCAGGGCGGGGAGGGGGGCGACAGATTCGGAACTGAAGTGAGAATCTCAAATTTTTTTATATTTTTTTTTTTAGGTTTTATGTTTTTGTTTGGTCTAAATACGTTTGAGAGGAGACATCTTCAGAATGTCAGAACGAACCGCCTGACTAGAGTACATCCTGCAAGTGACGGAAAACATTTTTCGTTCCGTTGTTTTTTTTTTTTTGTTTTGCCCTAACTTGTTTTGTTTATCTGAAATGTTTGAAACATTATTTTCTTCTTAATTCTCCATCTTACAAATTTAATTTAATCAGAAACAACAACAAAATAACAAAAAAAAAACAACGACAACAGACAAACTCTGATGTTGTACAAGTTCAACTGCTGCATACCTTCACACACACACCTCCACCATTTCTCATCATTTCATGGAAATGTAATTCCTTTCTTAATGGTAAATAATACTTTTTTTTTATCTATCACGTTTGGATGATTATTTTCATGTGAGCGAGTGCATCCTCCATCACATGTTTGTGAATAACAGACGTGTAAGAGACAACAAGGTTGCTTATTCGACTAATACATTACTTAGCAAATGTATACATCAGATAGCAAACACACATATATTAGCTTTTTCAACAGATGCTTTAGCTAGCCAACACATGCATTAGCTAGCAAACATTTACATTAGCTAGTCAACACATACATTAGCTAGTCAACACATACATTAGCTAGAAAACATATACATTAGCTAACCAGCACTTACATTAGCTAGCAAACACATACAATAGCTAGTAAACATATACATTAGCTAGCAAACACATACATTGGTTAGCAAACAGATACATTACCTAACCAGCACTTACATTAGCTAGTCAACAAATACAATAGCTAGTCAACACAAAGATTAGCTAGCAAACATTTACATTAGCTAGCAAACGCATACATTAGCTAGCAAACGCATACATTAGCTTGTCCAATATAGTGAGTCAACATAATTATTCAGTCAATTATATTAATTCGAGAAAATTAGAAAGTCATGAATGTAAGTCAAGAAATCTAATAAATCAATACAAAAAATAATGTCAACAAATTTTAACAATTTTCCTGACTTTTTCCAGTCGACAAGGAATATTGAACATTCCATTTTTACTTGTTTCAATTTTAATATGAGAGTAATACTAAGCTACCGGTATGGCTAAGCAAAACTTGTTTAAACCAAGGCAGGGAGTTTATGATAGGAAAAATGGAAAAAAAAATTCTTATATTATAAAATGGGCCGTTATGGCACGGGCCTATGGGGCAAATTTAAAAGTAGTATACTTGGGAAGCTTAAAGTTTTAGGGCCAGTCCTAGAGGATGCGGAGCCCAATCTGAAAAAAAAATATTTTCATATGTGTCTGCATTGTGTTTTAAATACATCAACATCTGAAAATAGATTACACAAACCGGAAACACACACCCCCCTACCTTCTCCGCGTGATGCTCGGGGGGGGGGGGGGGGGCGAACAATGCGTGTATCAGTACAGTTTAGTAGATTTAAAAAATAAAAGCGTTTTCATTACTAAAGATTTGGTTTTGACTACACAAAAAAATAAAACAAAACAAAAAATAAAAACAGGGAAGAAAAGGAATATATCATACGAATCAAAAGCAACGCAAAACTGTAACAAGATTATATAAAATAAGCAAAGTCTACATAAAATAAAATAACACCATATGGTATTAAAGTCAGCTGGTAGAGTTCATATATACCTGGAGCACTACAGTTCATTGGGGTCAAAATATAAAAAGAAGCAGTGGGGGGAGGGGGGGCGTAAAAAAAATGAAACCCAGTATTTTTCTGAGGAACATAGCCAAAGGCCAATTAAAGCCCCTTATCCAATAAGCTGCATAGTGAGTTGATTATACCTTGTTAAGACGAAGAGCTAAGCTCAAAGTAGGTCGTTCTATTATTAGCTTTCTTTTGGTGTAATTACGATTTGGGTATTGGAAGAATCGTCTTCGGAATTTTCCGCAATTTTTTTTTTTATTTTTTGATGACGCTGCTAATCAGTATTTGGATATTTTGTGTGTGGAACTAAGGGGGGTAAATCATTATGTCCAAGAGATAAAATAGAAGTGGAAGACCTGAGTTATGGAACCTGAAATATGAATGGATGTTTTTTGTTGATATTTATGTCTTCATTAGTTTGAAACTTTGAATAACAAAAAAACACATTTTTTTTACAAACTGCTAACATAATACACATCTTCAGATTGGAATGAAAAACTCAGAGATTGTTATAGAGAGTGCTTTTTTGTGCCGGTACGCACCGGTATGACGTACCGGTGACTTTTTCAATGTGGGTAAAAAATATTACTTTCTTGTATGTTAACGTTTATTATTAATTTATAATATTATTAATTTGTTTAAACTGAATAATTTTAAAATTGCACGCAATAAGAATTAAACTAGACGCTGGGTTTTAGTTGAAATTTGGGCAATCCATCGCTG
>JAGDYQ010000220.1:602291-616598 GCA_021962125.1 Bulinus truncatus
TATTGAAGTTGGTAGGGTGCAAAATATCAGGGAAGATGAAAATTTTTACATATTAAAATATTTGGTATGTCTGCCCCCCCAAATTTTGGTAGGGTCGAAAACCAGTGGCTTGGTTTTTGGTAGGGTCAGGACCCGTACATCGGTTGCGCCCATGAAAAGTAACAAACTTACGTGAAACGTGGTTACGGCTGGATACATGGTGGTGAACACTGAGGACAGGAGGCCGACACCCCCGAGATGCACAAGTAGAATATTCCTGACCGTCCTCAGGCGCCTGTTCGGGACGATCGCAATGATCATGAAGGTGTTGAAGCTCGCGCCGAGGATGCTGATCACCACCAGACACGCCCCTCTGACGTACTTCACCGATTCCGGCAGGAACTCGTCCAGGGCGGCGGCGGCGTCGTACGCGCTCGTGTTGAGGTGGAGCCGGTCAAAGGTCAAGGTGGTGTTGACGTCGTAGGCCATGGTGAAGTAAACGGCCCTGTGGAACTGGTGGAATGACGTCGCGGCAATTAGCCCTCTCATGTGACGTCAATGACGACGACCTTGGGGGAGGGGGTGATATGGCGTAACGATCACGTCAACTCCATAGCGTTGCTGACGTAATGGCTTATATATTTTTTTTTCTATTTTGTTTTTCCTAATCAAAGGGAGTTAATTGGTTCAGAGCTTATCGGAGTCTTTGTCAGCAGTATGCATTCATCGAGCATATTGATGGAGGGGAGATAAGCGAAAATATGCCGTTAAAAAGTAATAAGATTTGTCTCGCTTGATAACCTTTCGCCCCCGTCTTGCAAGCTGATTGGGCGAACGGCAGCAATGGAGATCAGCTTGATACCATCTGTGAAAAGAAGTAAAAATGTTGTTAGTTGTTTAGTTTTATTTATTATTATTTTTTTTTTGTAATTTGCTTATAGACTTTCAGTATAACATCCATTTCAACATTCTGAGTAAAATGATCCATAACAACAACAGCTGTTTAAACGACATTCCCCCCCCCACCCCCTCCATTTAGGGTGTTGAGGCAAACCACTGTGCCAAGACCTTTGTGATCATGGCTGAAAAAAAAGGCAATGTTAATGACCAATTAGCTAGGGGCCCCCTTTTTTTTAACCCTTGTGTGGCCCATGAGCGAATAATGAAGTGGGCACATGTTAAGACGACAGTAAATACAACATTGATTTTTAAAAATTGTCTTCATCAGCGATTCTCAAAGTGTGGAAAGGCGACTCAAGGAGAATCGTGGTCAAATTTCAGGCTGGTCGCGAAAAAAGTAAAATTTATAATAATACGATCGATAATCGCTGTAATTACAACTCTAGTTGTTTCATGTATTACAAAAGTAAAAGATTGTAAATTGAAAAAAGTGAAAGAAGATATGTTTGTGCACAACTCATGGCTCTTATCTTCTTTAGTATTCATCATTTTTCCTTTTTTTGGTAGGTCGGCCGCGAAAAACAAATCTTTTTTTTTTTAATGGTGGGTCGCGAAACGTAAAAAGTTGGAGATACAGTGGTCTAGAAAGTGTAAGTCCTCTTAAAAGTGGAATTCATATATATATATATATATATATATATATATATAGTCAGCGCGTGTTATTGGATAGAAGCTCCATTTATTTACTATCCACTACTAGATTTTTGAATGCAAATAATAGCTTATCCGAAAGTCGAACAATAACTTTCATAATGCAGCCCATAGGGACAACACCATACCGCTGGGTTGGGGATTAGCCAGTGATTAGCTCGTAAAACAGTTTCAAGATAAGACCGGACCTCAAAATGATCATTTAAATCACGGAAAATTGAACAAAACAAAAGATTTTGAAAAAACAAAAATTACTTTTAAAATGTGTATATTGTAAAATTGCTTGCATGTTGTAAAGTTGTATGCATATTGTAAATAAATTTATGTGTAGCTGTTTGCATATTGTAATATTGCTTGCATATTGTAATGGTGCTTGCATATTGTAATGTTGACTGCATACTGTAAACCTGCTTGCATATTGTAATGGTGCTTGCATATTGTAATGTTAACTGCATACTGTAAACCTGCGTGCATATTGTAATGGTGCTTGCATATTGTAATGTTAACTGCATACTGTAAACCTGCTTGCATATTGTAATGGTGCTTGCATATTGTAATGTTAACTGCATACTGTAAACCTGCTTGCATATTGAAAAGGTATGTTTTTTTTTTGAAAGTGTTTTCACATCGTGTCGTTGTGTGCACATTGAATAGTTATTAAATGCAAATTGTGAAACGGTGTATTCAATGTTCAGTTGCAGGCATTTTTAAGTCACGTGATCAACCCTATCAAAATACCACATGGCCTAGCCTTATATATTTTTTGACAATCTAGTGAAAAGAGTAACATATAAATTTCCTTTTATTGAAAGCCTGTTGTTTACTCCATGAAAATTCTATTTTAATTACTATTGGAAAGTAGCAGGAACTTGTCCATAAGACGTTCCCATCTTTTTACCGATATAGATTTTATTTTTAATAAATATATTTCCTTTTATCGCTTTCACTCTCTCTCCCATATAGCTTTCTGTTCCAAGGTTCCACAACTTCCAAAAAAAAGTCATCAGGGGGAGGGGGCAAAACTCATGGCAGCTTTTATTTATAACGTGCGATGATGTCCCCTTGTTACTGACTATTGATTATTGCCTAGATGTCAGCTAGAAGTGGCATTTCACCTTTTTGCTGTGCATGCCATGTTCCTTTACAACGCCACTCCCTGCTTCATGTTTTGTGTGTGTGTATATATGTGTGTGTGTGTGTGTGTATTGTTGTTGCTGTCTGCTTGCAGCCAAGGGGCGCAATCTAGAAATGCATAATGGAGACTTATGATGTGCAAGCTATACAACGCAAATTATCCCCCCTCCCCCTTCTTAAGCCATACAGTGAAAACGGCGTGAACCAGACAGCGCTCTTGTCGGCCAGACGTGTGGTCAGAGAGTTGATTTCTGGAAATTTTTCCCCCATATTATCCAATTCTAAATATAATGTTCAAAGTTTGTGTTCAAAGCTTTTGAAATTTGTTTAGAAAGTTTGATCATGTTTATTTTCTAAGTTCATGGCATTTTTATCCAAGGAAAAAAAAGCGGGTCAAAGAAAGTGTTCTGGCCCAAAGGACATCCCATAATTTCTCTTATTGTTTATTGGGGGGGGGGGGGGCATTTCTGGCGGCAGAGCAACACATTCTATATAAATAAAGCTAGAAGCAATAAAGTGGGGAAAAAAATTATAAGATAGAAAAAATGAAGTAAAAGAAAAATACATTTATGTGAAAGAAATTGGATGATGTTTATGAATAAAGAAACATTTGTTTAAATATAATAGATAAAAAAATAAAGAGAACCATGTTTACAGCCTGTATTTTTTCTCATTTTTTTTTAAAATCTGCCCACCCTGTAAGAACAGAAAGTGGCGTACTTGTATTGAATACAACGTGTAAGACCAAAGGTCTCTACTCGAGGGGCCATTTTGATTAGAGCATGGGCCCCTATGTTACGAGCTCTTTGGTTATGCTCTATAAACGTCTCAGGCCCTTTGGTTTATGTTATGAGGTGTATGTTTTAATTCAAACGTAGAGATGTCAATTTAGCTTTATGTCTGTCTGTTTCACTCTTATTTGCTCACTCCTTTGTCACAACTCAAAAACCAATCAAACTCGACGCGTTGTCAGTACAACGATTTATTTACATGAATGTATATCAGAATACAACAAGTCCATAAACGAATACACATTTAAATCCACAGTAATTTGCTCTGCCTCAACTCTGACTAACTAAAAGATCGCTTTACTATTCTCGTCGCTCTCGTAACTATCTTTCTTCTCTAACTCCTCATAACTAACTCCTCTCATAACTCTCATCCTCACTCCTCTCATAACTCTCGTTCTAACTCCTCTCATAACTCTTGTCCCTAGATCTCTCGTAACTATCTCTCTTCTCTAACTCTCGTCCTCATAACTAACTCCTCTCATAACTTCTCCTAACTAACTAATGTCACTTCTTCTAACTTCTCCTAACTAACTAATGTCCGAATCCAGCCCCTATTTATACCCCTAACGTCCGTGCCCTAATTACCCTAAGTACGTCACAGTCTCTTCACTATCTAATCTTTCTAGGAGCGTCACCTGGTCGTCATTGTTAACCTACTAGACCGTCCGACGTCGCCTCCCAGTCTTCACACCTTTGCTGTCTACTATTCTATTGTTTCACCACCTTGTCCTAAATCGTCTGTCACCGTGTCACCATTATTCGTATTAAGCCTAATACTTAGATATCTATTATATTAAAACGTCGAAGGGGATTGTCTCTGTCTCCAAATCTACTTTAGCTCGTCACAATGTGTATTGGGGCACCATGTGTATTTGGGGCAATATGAGTATTGGGGCATCATGAGTATTGGGGCACTATGAGTATTGGGGCGCAATGAGTATTAGGGCACTATGTGTATTGGGGCACTATGTGTATTGGGGCACCATGTGTATTGGGGCACCATGAGTATTGGGGCACCATGAGTATTGGGGCACCATGTGTATTGGCATCTTCTACTAATGAACTCCTTTTGTTTAATTGTACTTATTTTGTATCAAGTTCCTTGTTGTTACTGTCTATATCACAACACCAACTCTATATATAGATCAAAACCAACTCTATATATAGATCAAAACTAGCTCTATCACAACACTAACATTATCACAATTGGGGTGGACTTGAGGGAAATTTTTATAATTCAACTTTTACCAGAGTCTAGAAAAACTTAATTTGTTCTCATCGAAGATCGAACCCACGGCTCTCGGGTCAACAGTCGAGCCCTCCACACCAATCAGTCATCGGGGCCTCAGTCACATTTAGTGATTAAAAAATAATTATTGTAATTCAGTACTTTAAACTATGCACCCCCCCACACACACACAGACACACACATAACCCCTTCTCCTCTTTCATCTTGCTCTGAACATTCAAGATATCGCGTCGTTAGTAACGGAAAGTACAAACAACGAATTGCTTAAAACAAGGTCACCAGGAAATGCGTTGTTGTCTCTCTCTCTCTCTCTCTCTCTCTCTCTCTCTCTCTCCCCCCTCCACCAGTTATCTTTAGTTACTTTCCCTTGTTAGTTGCGTCCCTTCGATCTCTTTAAATTGGCAACACAATATTTCCAAGTTTTTTTTTTTTGTAAATATTTTCTTTTATTTCTTGCTCCTGTCGTTTAGATGCACATTGTTAATTGTTGAAAAAAAGTAAAATAAACAACCCCCCAAATTATTATTAAATCGTTAGATAGAGACAAGCACTGTTTCTTTTAAATGTGCGCTCTTTCGGTGCTCTTTCCTAGTTCGGTGCTCCTTCCTAGTTCAGTGCCCCTTCCTATTTCGGTGCCCCTTCCTATTTCGGTGCCCCTTCCTATTTCGGTCCCCCTTCCTATTCCGGTGCCCCTTCATAGTTCGGTGCCTCTTCATAGTTCGGTGCCCCTTCCTATTTCGGTGCCCCTTCCTAGTTCGGTGCCTCTTCATAGTTCGGTGCCCCTTCCTATTTCGGGGCCCCTTCCTATTTCGGTGCCCCTTCCTATTTCGGTGCCCCTTCCTAGCTCGGTGCCCCTTCCTAGTTCGGTGCCCCTTCCTAGTTTTGCACCCTGTGTGGCCGCACAACTCACAGTACCCTCCCCCACCCTCGCTACTACGTACGAACACTATATTTGTTGCCGCTCTACCCTTCGGTAATTAAAGGGAACAAGTCTACAACAAGCGGGTGATAATTTTGACAACTTGGACGACTTGGTGGTTGAGAGCTTGTTAAGTCAGCGGCAAGTCTAATGTCATTAGTTTAAATCTAAGCAACACAAGTCCTGTCCCTTTGGAGTAGTCGCGTGAACGAGGAATGCTATAGCCAATCATTTTCTTATACTGTATTCATCAAAGCCAATCATTGCCTTATATTGCATTCAATAAAGCCAATCATTGCATTATATTGAATTATTCATAGCCAATCATTGCCGTATAGTGCATTCATCATAGTCAATCACTGCATTACATTGCATTCATCATAGCCAATAATTATTGAATTCATCATAACCAATCGTTGCATTATATTGCATTCACTAAAGCCGATCATTGCATTATATTGAATTCATCATAACCAATCATTGCATTATATTGAATTCATCATTGCCAATCATTGCATTATATTGAATTCATCATAACCAATCATTGTCGTATATTGCATTCACCATAACCAATCATTGCATTATATTGAATTCATCATAGCCAATCATTGTCTCGTATTGCATTCGTCTCTGTATACAGTCTCTATGCGGATATTCTTCACACATTGATACATACATTGTTACTTTAAATACATAAATACAATCAAAGAGCAAATAAATAAGCAGAATAAAAACATCGTAATGTTACTTATTTAGAACTAAAAGTACGCCAGGATCTATTTCTGATATCGGAGTTTTTCTAATTTAAACTTTCGCTGTTTTTTTTTTTAATCTAAATTTTAAACGAAAATTAAATTATTAAAAACATTCTAAAGTACATTTTACATAAACTTTGCCGGTTTTAGTTTTTAGATTTTTTTTTGTAGCTTTGAAAGGTCAAAGAAAAAAAAAGATAAATAATTTGTTTAGAAAACAAGCCGATTAAGGGGGGGGGGGAATTGGCTGTGCGATATTTATATAAAACACATTGTATACGATACCTAAAAAAAAACAAACATTATTTGGCAACGAGGAAAAAAGCTTTGAACTTAAAAAAATCAATTCTCTTCTAAAACTCAATAAAAGTGTGACACAGTTTTTGAATGTAATTGATTTATACACCTTACGGCTACAGTTACTAGGCAACCCTTGTTTTTTTTTTTTATTATTTATTTTGAATTTTAGCATCAAAAGTGTTTCTTTTGGTAAATTTATCTCAAAACAGGAACATTATCTTTTCCTGGAAGTCGTTCGAAATTTTTAATTTTTGAATTTTGTTTCAATTTTTGTTCTAATATTAATCAAACAGACTGACATTAATTCGTTTCGGTATCACCTTAGACTCAAATTGTTTTAAAATTATTGACAATAAGATTTGAAACATTTTAAAGCATGATGCACAAAAAGTGTTTTTTCAAAGAATGGATTTTGATGCAGAAGTCGCAAATTAATTTGCAGCGGATCACCAAAAAAAAAAATGTAACAATTAAAAAAAATAGAAAATATAAACAGTTCATAATTTTAGCCTTTCTTCTTAAAATGTGCTTCGCAAAAACTGGAAATATTTCTATGTGGGTTGCGAATCATAAAGGTTTGAGAATCCCTGATGTGGAATAGTTGAATGACCAATTCCCTAAATAGTTCTTTTTTTTTAAAAAAAAAAAAACGAAAAAAGTTTGAAATTAGAATCTAATAAAATAATAGCGATTTGGTTTCTGCGTTAAATCGAAAGTAAAGAATTAATACAACAGTTTAAACTACAAACATGAAAAAATGGGATCTGCCCGAAACCAAAAATAACATAGCATACTGATCAAGCCTAAGGGGATATAATTCTAAGCAAAGAGTGTGCAGGGTACAGCTAATCTAAAATAATCTTAATGAAGATACCAAAAGACAAAGCTCAGATACAAAATTTGTAAACCAAGGGACAAATTAAAAAAAAAAATTGAACAGGAAGGAATCAGAATCCACGGGACAAACCACATAAGTTACTATCAAAATCAAAGGGAAAAACTACAGAAACATTATTTACAATCTAATGGACAAAGCCCATAAATCACATTCAAAGTCTAAAGAAACACAGCCCAGAAATCACATTCAAAGTCTAAAGAAACAAAGCCCATAAATCACAATCAAAGTCGAACAAAGCCCAGAAATCACATTCAAAGTCTAAAGAAACAAAGCCCATAAATCACATTCAAAGTCGAACAAAGCCCAGAAATCACATTCAAAGTCTAAAGAAACAAAGACCAGTAATCACATTCAAAGTCGAACAAAGCCCAGAAATCACATTCAAAGTCTAAAGAACAAAGCACATAAATCACATTCAAAGTCGAACAAAGCCCAGAAATCACATTCAAAGTCTAAAGAACAAAGCACATAAATCACATTCAAAGTCGAACAAAGCTAGAGGTGTACCGATATCGTTTTGGCCGATTATCGGCCGGCCGATTATCGGCACCGAACAATCGGCCGATTATCGGCCGATACCGATGAATGGGTTTTCAATTATTTGTTGAGTGGTAACACCCACAGTTCTTCAGCGGAAGTCGAAAATACTCCATTAGTGGTGTTCAATATTCTGCGCATCAGATAAAGTATGATAAACAAACAAAGGTACTTCCGCTCACTCGCTCAGCGGTATTTCAAAGTGAAAAACGATGATTATCTTTCTCAAATTCCATACTTTAGCAAATAATTTTTAATCGAAATCAAAATCGAATTCAAAAATCAAATCGATTCGATTTCGATAATCGAAATCGAATCGAATCGAAATCGAATCGAAAATTCGATAATCGTAGCATCACTATACTCCATGTGTGTATCCTGAGTTAATGAGTGGCCGTCTGCTCTATAATTTGGAATAAAAGTTTGTTTGAACTTTAGAAATGGCTACAAATAAAAGTAAAGTGTGGAAATATTTCAAAATTGATAATGTTGATGCAACTAAAGTAGTGTGCAATGAGTGTAATGCGAAAATATCAAGAGGCGGTACAACCGCAAAAAATTGTACTACGACAAATATGATTAGTCACCTACGATCGCAACACACTGTGCTGTACCATGAGTTTGAACTGAACAAATCTAAATAATCAGCAGTTGCGATGCCGAATTCTATTTCTATTAAGGGATCCACTTCAAGTTCAACTGTTGGTGAGTGTGTTGTTCAGCCTACTTTGGCCCAGTGTTATGGCATGGCTGAGGCCTGGCCAATGGACCATTCGAGGGCTAAGTCGATCTCAACTGCAATTGGCGCGATGATGGCACTGGATTGTCAACCTTTCAGTATCGTTGAGGATGAAGGATTTAAACGATTGATGAAGCTTGTTGCGCCGAAGTATGCTTTGCCCAGCCGCAAGTACTTTAGTTCAATTTTGCTCACTGAAATGTACGACCATCTCCGTGTGAATGTTGGTAAAGCCCTCGTCCCCCCCATCATGTGAGTTCATCGCATTAACAACCGACGAGTGGTCTGCTGACAGTGCGCCGGGCATTGCTTTGCTTACCTTGACAGCTCACTGGATTAATGAGAAATTCAACCGATGCCACGCCATGCTGCATGCCCAAAATCTGGAGGAAGGACACACAGCGGACTACTTGGCGAAAGTTGTGACTGATATGCTCGATGGTTGGAATCTGCGTAAAGATCGTGTTCAATACGTCTTGCGTGACAATGCTGCTGCCATGATCAAGGCAATGAGAGTTGCAGACTTGCCACATACTGGTTGTATGGCCCATACCCTCCAACTTGCAGTAAAAGATGCTTTGGAATCACACAAAGGAGTAGAGAACGTAATAGCGTTTGGTCGACGCATTGTTGGACATTTCAAGCATTCAACCTTGGCATACAACCGGTTGGTGGAATTCCAGAAGGTGCATAAGTTGCCTGAATTGAATTTGCATTGTTGAGTAATTGAGTCAATAATAATAAAGTTAAGTTATTGTTATTTGTTAGGCCTACTTACACAGTTACACTAATGAGTCGACAAATCACATGAATGAGAGTGAGACTGAGAGAATGAAATTTTCGTTTAGTAATTTATTATAATAATAAATTGATTTTTTGGTTTGTTTTATGCAAATTTCTAGGTAGTCAGCTCTGATTCCGCATCGTGCAGCTGTATACAACCAATGGTTGCAGTGATTCGTATGGCGCTTCTGAAACATCCAGACAGCTGTGGCGTCAAGACCATGATTACAGAACTACTCACTTCTCTCGATCGACAGTTCCAGTTTGTCTTCGCTGAGAAACAGCTGATGGTGGCCACACTGCTTGACCCTAGATTTAAAGATCGCTTCATGCCCGCCGAAGTACGACAACGCGCCTACGATTGGCTTGCTGATGAGGTGCTGATGAGAGATGCCGATATGGCAAACAAAATCCCGCCAAAACGTGCTGCGATTGAAACTTGTCAACTGGTTGATTCTCAATCAATGGTGTGGGATGCCTTTGATCAAGTGATACAGGGGTCTCACCCTCATATACAAGCAGAGGCTGAACATGATGTTCCTGTTAATCCAGCGGATGCAAGTGCAAGTGCAAGCCGAGCCGCAGTTATGCAGATGATACGTGTGTATGTAGCTGAGTCCTCGCTTCATCGTATGAGTGATCCTCTGAAGTGGTGGTCTGAAAATGGTGTCAACAGCAAATTGGCTCCCGTTGCTAGACAGTTCTTGTGCCCGCCACCAACCAGTGTGCCCAGTGAACGTCTCTTCAGTGGGGCTGGGCTAATATATTCTGATCGTCGTTCATGTCTCCATCCTGACAAGGCTGAAATGCTCATGTTTATTCGCACTAACATGGCAGCATACGAGTGAGAGTGACTGAAGTTGAACACTGAAGTTGAACTGAACACAAAGCCAAGGCTTTCATAACAATCTTTATTCTCTCGTTTTATATTGAATAAAGCAAACCTTTTTATTTTTATTGTTACTTGTTAGACTAAGCTTGATGACTCAGACAAAATAAACAAATAACAATCGGTATCGGCCAATAATCGGTGCCGGCCGATTATCGGCCGATACCGATTGTGCCGCTAGGTAATCGGCCGATTCCGATAATCTGTAAATCGGCCGATAATCGGCCGATTAATCGGCCAACCGATTAATCGGTACACCTCTAAACAAAGCCCATAAATCACAGTCAAAGTCGAACAAAGCCCATAAATCACATTCAAAGTCGAACAAAGCCCATAAATCACATTCAAAGTGTAAAGAACAAAGCACATAAATCACATTCAAAGTCTAAAGAACAAAGCCCAGAAGACACATTCAAAGTCTAAAGAACAAAACCTATAAATCACATTCAAAGTTTAAAGAACAAAGCCCAGAAATCACATTCAATTCACATTCCTAATTGAGTTTTAATAAATTCAGATTATCGAGGTTTTACCGTAAAATGTTTATTCATTTATGTTACTATGGCATCGCTAAGTAGCACAAAACAAGATCATGTAGACCTATTGCTACTACGGTCGTTTATTCAACTGGCGAATTGAATGCGTCGGTATCGATCAGCTAGTCAAAAATATCATATCGATATTCGTAATTGGTTTTATATGATGAACTGTCCCGTCTCTGGTCTGAAATTTCCATTTCTGACTTCAGTGAAAGGCCATTGGTTGAATGTTTTGACGTCAGTCTTCATTTTGACGCGAACCTATTTTGATCTTAGATCAACAATCGCCAACCAATGGAAATATTTTTTCTCAGTAGAAAATATTTAACGACCTTCTTTATCTAGCCTACTTTTAATAGTAGTTATCTAACATATGAATTTAGTAGTCTGTGATACCTACGTATGAATTTAGTGGTCCTTGATACCGACGTATGAATTTAGTGGTCCGAAATAAAAAAAAAATTAAATTAGTGGTTTGCAATAGAAAACATATGAATTTAGTGGTCCGAGATATAAATCATTTGAATTTAGTGGTTCGCGATGTTTGAAATATGCCGACCGCTGTTCTAGAATAGTCGATGACTCACCGTTGGCCAGGATTTAAGTCAGAGTCAATGCTAACTACTTGGGGGGGGGGTCCCTCTCTCAAAATGTTTGAGGGCCCCTCAATAAAAAATACACCGGTCGGCTCCATAAAGTACCGACTCCCCCCGCCCCCCCCCACTCGCGCTCCTGTAACGACGCCAGTGATGTGAGCCCTTAGATCATGCGGCGACGACCACGTGACTGACCCCCCTATGTTTGGGGGGAGGGGGGTTAAATCTGTTGTCTGCGCCTGATTGACAGACTGAATTCAAGGAAAACATGGTGTTATTTTATTATGGAATCTTTGTTGAGTCGCGTGAAGTCTAAATATAATCAGCGATGGCGTGTCTTAATTACCGTCCTGGTCATATAACCCTGAAACCCTGAAGGTCAGTTATGGATCAGTAAGAACCCCTGGTCATACCATTTTTACAAGCAGCTATGGGAGAATCCTAATTCGGTGTTAAAACATTTTTTTTCCTAAATCAACCAATAATATATTGAGACTGTATAATATATGTCATATTTGACATAGAGCAGGGGGGGCAACGTTTTAGATCCGCGGCCCGCATTGGGCTCTTAAATATGATAGTAGGGCCGCACCAAGAGAAGACAAACGAAGTGTTTATTTGAAATAATTAAAATTTAAAGTAATCGTCATTGATGTGAACGCTTAGAGGAGCAGGGGGACGGGGGGACGGGGGGCGGGGCGGACATTGCCCGAGGACCGTAGTTAGCCCATGTCTGTCCGAGATATTAAAAAAAAAATAAATAATAAAAATTATTATCACCTTGTTTGTCGTTTGGCTCTACTATGTTTATCAAATTAATAACATTTCTCTGCCTTACAGACAGACAGACAGACAGACACACACACACACACATAGACACTTAGATCTCTAGAATAAAAAAAACCGTTTTCCCAGATTGCTTTGTATTTCATAGGAATTTTTTTTTCCATCTGGAAGAGTCAATCTGGAAGTAAACAGAATCATTCCCCGACACACACAGACACTGATACACACACACACACACACACATTGACACACACACACATACACTGACACAATTCATTCACCCGCATGGCCAGAGACAGACTGTAGACAGAACGTATTAAAATCCATGGATCTCATCACAGACGATGTTTCTCTAGTCTAGCGTGAGTCTCTCTATATCTCTCTCTTTCCCTCTCTCTCTCTCTCTCTCTCTCTCTCTCTCTCTTTCTCTCTCTCTCTATCTATATATCTATCTATCTATCTATCTATCTATCTATCTATCTATCTATCTATCTATCTATCTATCTATCTATCTATCTATCTATCTATCTATCTCTATTTCTCCTTCTATCTCTCCCCCTCCCTCCCTCTCTCTCTCTCTTTATCTATCTATCTATATATATATATATATATATATATATATATATATATGTATATCACTCTAATCTCTCTCATCCAGCCTATCTCACTGCATCTCTTTCTCTCTCTCCATCTCTCCGTCTCTTTCTCTCTCACACACACAAATACGCACACACGCACGCACATACACAAGAACCTTAACGCATCCAGACGTTTCTGTGCCTTTCCAGTTGAATGCATCTATGTGTCGAACAGATTAGATTCATTTCATGTCAGTAACAAATCAATGATTATGAAAACTAAACATGATCAATGAAACAGTTGAAAATGTGTTCGTGTCGAGTTAATTTATTACGAGTTGAAAAAAAACAAAAATACACAAATCCAACAGATTCAAAATCAGTTATTAGATAATTAGATAAACACTTTGACAATAAAAATGTTTCACTATGTGTGAAAATTATATTTAAGAAAAATGTCTTACTCGAAGAAAATTAACAAGGAACAATTAAAACTACATGCATAGAGAGTACCATAGATAGTATATATCTAAGGAGAGTACTACAAAATAAAATATATAGTACCGCACCAACCATTTCTCTCCTACATTATTGGACGGACATTCACAATTTATTGACCAATCATTGAATAACACCATTAAAAACGGGAATGGAAATTTTATACGAGTCACTTAGTGTTGTTTTAGTCCCAGGTCATATTTTAGTTTCAGTTTTTATTTCGTTTTTTCTGTAATAATTTTAGTTTTCGTCTAGTTTTAGTCTTGCTTCTAATTTTAGTTTTAGTTTTAGTTTTCGTCAACGAAAACAACACTAGAGTCACTAATTCCTAATACCATAACTGAAAGAAAACATATACTATACTGTTGACCAACTTCAAATGTTCTTACATTCAAACTGTGGTTCATTAATCAGGGGTGGATTAAGGTCACAAAGGGCCCCTGGGGCACAGATTAAAATAACGGGCCCAATTTATAACAGCAAGTGAATAAGGGGGGGTTATAAAGTTAAAAGTGTAAAATGTGTGGTTTTTGCGGTGCTTAAAGAGCGCTCTTTGAGCCCGCCCTTACATCTGCCTCTGATTATAATGTAAAACTTCTGTGATACACCTTTGCCACTAAAACAAACAAATAAACAAACGAACAAACAGCAAAACAATCTTTTTTTTTAAATTTTACGTTTTGGTTTATAACCTAAGGACACAAACAATAGGTCGAGTTTTTTGGA